>CM051234.1:628647266-628677266 GCA_027917425.1 Gastrophryne carolinensis | reverse complement strand
AAGAAAGCAAGGGAAAGATAGAGGAAGTGAGTGAGTGAGAAAGAAAGAAAGAGAGAGACAGGGAGAGAATGATAGAGATAGTGAGGGAAAGAGAGAGCATAAAGAGCGAGAAAGCAAGAGAAAGAGAGGAAGTGGGTGGGAAAGAAAGAAAGAAAGAAAAAAGAAAGAGAAAAACAGAGAGAGAAAGAGTGCATGAGAGAGGAACAGTGAAGCGATAGAGATAGTGAGGGAAAGAGAGAGCATGAAGAGCGAGAAAGCAAGGGAAAGAGAGGAAGTGGGTGGGAAAGAAAGAAAGAAAAAAGAAAGAGAAAAACAGAGAGAGAGAGAGAAAGAGTGCACGAGAGAGGAACAGTGAAGCGATAGAGATAGTGAGGGAAAGAGAGAGCATAAAGAGCGAGAAAGCAAGGGAAAGATAGAGGAAGTGAGTGAGTTAGAAAGAAAGAAAGAGAGAGAGAGAGACAGGGAGAGAGCGATAGAGATAGTGAGGGAAAGAGAGAGCATAAAGAGTGAGAAAGCAAGGGAAAGATAGAGGAAGTGGGTGGGAAAGAAAGAAAGAAAAAAGAGAAAGAGAGAGAGAGAGAGAGAAAGAGTGCACGAGAGAGGAACAGTGAAGCGATAGAGATAGTGAGGGAAAGAGAGAGCATAAAGAGCGAGAAAGCAAGGGAAAGATAGAGGAAGTGGGTGGGAAAGAAATAAAGAAAAAAAGAGAGAAAGTGAGAAAGAGAGAAAGAAAGAGTGTATGACAGAAGGACTTGGAGAGAGCGATAGAGATATTGAGGGAAAGAGAGAGCGAAAACAAGGAAAGATAGAGGAAGTGAGTGGGAGAATGAAAGAGAGTGTGCATGAGAGAGGGATAGGGAAAGAGCGGAAAAAACATGAGAAAAACAGAGTAAAAACATGAGAGAAAGGTAAAGCAATAGAGAGCAAGCATGGAAAGAGCAAGAGAGTGCACGAAAGAGGAACAGGGAGAGATTGATGGAGATAGTGATGGAAAAAGAGAGAAAAAACATGAGAAAGTGATAGACAGCGCAGGAGGAAATGACAGAGAGAGAATATTACAGTGGGGAAAATAGATAGAAAGAGCAACGCCTTAGACGAGCTCCTGGCCGAAGGGGCTCGGGCATATCCGAGCGCGCTGATTGGACGAGCGGCCGCTCATGCATCGTAGGAACAGGGAAGAGGTGAGTTTGTTTGGACTTCCCCGATCATGGGGGCAAGGACCAAAGCCCAGGATAGTGAAAATCCTGGGTTTTGGTCCACTTTAATGCCAGGGCAATGACTTTAACTGTATCCCAACTCAGGATGCCCCAGGGGCGGACCAACACCCGATGCTGATCGGCCCGGGAATCTATAAGATCGGGGGTGCCCCGCTGTGTTAAACCCCCCAGAAAGCCCCGAAATCCTTACCTGCTCCTCGATCCAGCGGCGCATGCGCAAGCTGCCACCGCCGCTCGAGCATCCCTCTAGCAGGACGCACACCCGCGCCGGCCGTTTGTGAATGGCTGGCGTGGGCGAGCTCCCTGTAACAGTGACGCGCGGGAGGCGGCGGAGATTGGATGCAGCGGTCACGTGGGAGCGGGGACAGGTGAGTTTTTGGGGCTTTCTGGGGGGTTTCACATAGCGGGGCACCCCCGATCGGGGTGCCCCACCGAAGTGGACCCAAACCCAGGATAGTCAAAATCCTGGGTGTTGGTCCACTTTAAAGTGGACCAACACCCAGGGGAGATCGGCCCGGGAATCTTATAGATTCCCGGGCTGATCAGATCCCTCCCCGTGGGGCATCCGAAATCGGGATGCCCCCATGGGGTGAAACCCCCCAGGCCGCCCAGAAACCTTACCTTACTCTAGCAGGGCACGCACCCGCGCCGGCCGTTTGTGATTGGCCGGTGCGGGCGCGCTCCCTGCTAGAAGGAAGCGCGAGACGCGGCCTCCAGCGCGCTCAGAACTGCTGTGGTTGTCCCATCGCTTGTACGTGCATACCACAGCGGCTCTGAGTGCTCTGATTGGACGAGCGCTCGCGTAGGAGCGGGGTGAGGTGAGTTATTTAGGGCAATATCGGGGGGGGGGGGGGGTTCACGCAGCGGGGCACCCCCCGATCGGGGTGCCCCACTGAAGTGGACCAAAACCCAGGATAGTCAAAATCCTGGGTGTTGGTCCACTTTAAGAAGCACCTACTTTTTAACTGGAGATGTTCTATTCTATTCACACTCTGTACAAAAATAATTGGACAAAAAATATTTGCTGGACATCTGCTCCTCCATCCACAGTAAGGCTTATTAGTGGAGAAAGGGAAAATGCAAACCTCCCAAGTGTCCCTGATTTGGAGGGACTGTCCCCCTTTTGAGTCCATGTCCCCCTGTCCCTTATTGTTCTCATTTGTCCCTCTTTGAGGTGTAACATGCAGATCTGCATCAATAAATGATTAATTTCCCTATTCACAGTGTTTATATTGTTGTAACGGTTACATCCTATTTCCTATCCATCAATCAACGAGGGGGCGTGGCCTAACTTAACAAATGTCCCTCTTTCCCACCCTGAAAAGTTGGTAGGTATAGGAAAATATTTGTCACATGGCAGAGCAGAGAATGCTGGGGATTATCCCATCACATGTCTCTGGAACAATAGCCCGGCCCATCCTGCAGGTTCAGCACTACGCCTGGAACATCATAGAACACAGCATGACCCCCATCCCCAGCACCATACACACCGGCCACCACATCAATGGCTTTATTCTGAATGACTCAGAGCAGCTTTGTCTGGCTTCCTGCCGCCTGGATGACACATGACTGTAACACGCACCTTGCAAGGCGGCCATCACCCCAACATCACGGAAATAACAGGCCAGCCATAGAGAGAAACGTAGGGGGCAGCTCACATCCAAGCCACAATCTTATGTGTAGATAGATAAGGATATATACGGATAGTTAGAAAGATACTGTTTCCCTGAAAATAAGACAGGTCTTATATACATTTTTGCTCCAAAAATAGGTGCCAGGGCTTTTATTCAGAGGATGTCTTATAGCCATATGGCAGCTGGCAAGATGGTGGTCTACAGTGCGTGCACAGAGCCGGCTGGCAGCGGGGGGATATGGGGGGCATTTAGCCATGTGCCTGGAAAGGCAGCAAGCAGGGGTAGAGCCAGCAAGATCAGATACTTCACTCGTGACAGACAAGCTTACCTGTGTGACTTGATGTGTCCTCACCCTCCTTTACAGCCGCTCCTGTCCCTCTACTAAAGCCCGGCAGCTAGATTATGAATTGTAACTAGGGCCTATGTTCAGGGTAGTGCTAATATTTCACTCACTGGCAAAAAATGCTGAAAAATCTTAATAGGGCTTATTTTGGGGTAGGTCATATTTTCAGGGAAAGCGGATAAGAGAAAGACAGAGATACCGGCAGATAGATAGATATATAGATAGATAGATAGATAGATAGATAGATAGATACATAGATAGATATATAGATAGATAGATACATAGATAGATATATAGATAGATACATAGATAGATATATAGATAGATAGATACATAGATAGATATATAGATAGATAGATAGATAGATAGATAGATACATAGATAGATAGATAGATAGATAGATAGATAGATAGATAGATAGATAGATAGATGGAAATGGGATAGATAGGTAGATAGATGTCATATAAAGTAGATAAATAGAGATATAGATAGATAAATATGGGCTAGTCAGATAGATATGGGATAGATATGTAAATAGATATAGACGGATGATATATACATTAGAAAAATAGATAGATAGATAGATAGATAGATGATATATAAAGTAGATAAATAGAGATATAGATAATACAATTCTGTGATTACTCACCTGTAGAATTGATATTATGAGTATACAGTACGTCCTGCTCCAGATAAGATTCTCTACGCCTGGGTATTACTCCGCCAGATGGCGCTGGGCTACAGAGACAGCGAAATTGGCACCTCCCGGCCCCTCAAATACCCGGGACCTCCCACAAATTCCCAGTATTGAAAAGCAGTTAAACAAGAAGCCGGGAGAATGATAACATAACCAACCATTAATTGACCAGCAATGATAACAATCACCGTACAGGGGATCCAAGAATAATGAAAACCAAGGGTGGGGTGGAGCAGGACGTACTGTATACTCATAATACCAATTCTACAGGTGAGTAATCACAGAATTGTATTATTCTTAGTATACAGTACGTCCTGCTCCAAATAAGATTCTTTATGTCTGGGACATCCAATAGCAGTGTCCGTAAAGTAGGGTGGGATCCCCAAAAGACAACAACGGGCAGTTCAGACCACTGCCGCCTGCAGAACCTTGCGGGCAAAAGCAGCGTCAGCTGAGGCCCTACCATCAACCTTGTAAAACTTGGAAAAAGTATGAACAGAAGACCAAGTAGCGGCCTTGCAAACTTGTTCAACAGAAGCCTGGTGCTGAAAAGCCCAAAAGGCACCAATAGCACGAGTGGAATGAGCAGTAAGGCGGAAGGGAGGATTCTTCCCCTTAGCAGAGTAGGCCTGAATCACAGCCCAACGGATCCATTTGCTGATAGTAGATTTAGCAGGAGCCAAACCCTTCCTAGGGCCAGAAGGGACCACAAAAAGAGCATCAGTTTTCCTGAAAGGTGCAGTAGCCACCAGATAGTATTTCAGATTCCAAACCACATCCAAGGAATGCAAAACCCTCTCCTTAGCGTTACTAGGATTAGGGCACAAGGAAGGTAGAACAATGTCCTGATTAAGATGAAAGGCAGACACAACCTTAGGCAGAAAATCTGGCTTAAAGCGAAACACCACCTTGTCCTGGTGTCTGTCAAAGTAGGGGGGCTGGATGGAAAGCGCCGCCAACTCAGAAACACGCCTAACAGAAGTGATGGCCACCAAAATGACAACCTTGAGAGTAAGAATGGCCAAGGAAGCCTCCTGCACAGGTTCAAAGGGAGCACCCTGCAAGGCAGAAAGGACCAAATTCAAGTCCCAGACAGGCAGCATAGCCTTACGTGGAGGACGCACATGGGTAAACCCCTGGAAAAAGGTCTTAACCAGAAAATGCTGAGGGCAGAAACATGACCTTTCAGAGTACTGAGTTGAAGCCCCAGATCCAAATCATGTTGAAGGAACTCCAGAATCCTGGGGATAGAGAACACACGACAGGGAAGAGACCTAGACTCACACAACTCAATGTAGGCACGCCAAACCCTATAGTGAATAGAAGAAGAAGACTTCTTCCTAGCCCTAATCATGGTGTTAACAACAGAGGCAGACAGCCCCTTTTCCATCAAGATGGAGGTTTTAGCAGCCAGGCCGTCAAAGCCAACGTGTAAATTGGGATGGCGTAAATGTCCCTGAGTGAGCAGGTCTGGAACCCTGGGCAGAGCGTACTGATCTACTGCCAGCTGCACTATGTCTGCGAACCACACTCTTCTTGGCCAACAGGGAGCCACCAGGATGCTGGCACCCCTTCCTGAGCTATCTTGCGCAGAACCCTGCCCAACAGGGGGAATGGGGGAAAGACATACAGAAGCTGAAAGTCCTGCCATGCCATTGCTAGAGCATCTGTGGCCAAGGCCAGAGGATCCTGGGACAGGGAGACAAAGGCTGGGAGCTTGTGATTGTGACGGGACGCAAACAGATCCACATCTGGCTGACCTCAATGGTGACACAGAGAGTGAAACACCCTGTCGCTGAGGGACCATTCTCCCAGGCGAGAGGTCCCCCTGCTCAGAGAGTCTGCCTGCAGGTTCTCCACCCCCGGAATATACACAGCTGAGATGCAGGGAACATTGTCCTCCGCCCAGGACAGGATCAAAGACACTTCCTTGAGGGCCCCTTGCTCCGGGTCCCTCCCTGATGATTGATATAGGCAACCGCCGTCTGGTTGTCCGAGCGGACCTGAACAGGCCGGCCCCGAAGGTGTTGGGTCAAGTGAGCCAGAACCAACCTGATCGCCCTCAGTTCCAAAATGTTTATAGGGGTGTGGGCCTCCTGAGGGCCCCACCGCCCTTGGAATTGTAGGGACTTCCAGAAGCCCCCCCAACCTGTCAGACTGGCTTCCGTGGTGACCGTCTCCCAGCAGGGGACCAGAAAGGATCTGCCCATCAACAGGTTCCTGGAGTCCAGCCACCACGAGAGGGACCGCCTAGCTAGGGGGGACAGAACAAGGACCTGGTCCAGGGACGCAGGATCCTTGTCCCATACTGACAAGAGGTGGAGTTGCAGAGGCCTCATGTGAAACTGGGCATAAGGAACCGCCTCGAAGCACGACACCATCAGGCCCACCAGCTGCATTCCCTGCCTGATGGAGGGATGAGGGCAAGATAGAAGGAACTGAACCTGCGCTAGCAGACTGTCCACCTTCTGCTGAGGAAGAAAGATCCTTGCCTGAACTGTATCCAGATTCATTCCCAGAAATGGCGTCACTAAGGAGGGAGACAGGGAAGATTTGGGATAGTTGATCACCCAGCCTTATGACTCCAGTGTGGACACTACTCGCTGAGTATCCAGCTCTGCCTGTTGGAGGGACTGAGAAGTGATGAGAATGTCGTCCAAATAGGGCAAAACCCGAAAGCCCTGAGACCTGAGCAGAGCCATCACTCCTGCCAGCACCTTGGTGAACACTCTGGGAGCTGAAGTGAGACCGAAGGGCAATGCCACAAATTGGTAGTGCTGATCCTCCAGAGCAAACCTGAGGAATCTTTGATGACCTGGAAAGATGGGAATATGAAGGTAAGCATCCTTGATGGACACAGAGGTTATGAAGTCCCCTGGACGCAGGGAACGGATAGCAGAGCGCAGAGTTTCCATGCGAAAGCGCCTGCATCTGACAAACTTGTTGAGGATCTTCAAGCCCAGGATGGGCCTGACTGACCCATCTCTTTTGGGCACGGTGAAAAGGTTGGAATAAAAACCCTTGCCTCTTTCTAGTAAGGGGACCTGACAGATGACCCCCAGCTCCAGAAGGCTTTGCACCGCCAGAATCAGAGCCTGAGCTGACACGGGGTCCTGAGACATCAGGGATCTGATGAATCTTGGGGGCGGCCAGGCAGCAAACTCTATCTTGTAACCGGAGGACACTACCTCCTGAATCCACCGGTCTGAGACATGAAGGCTCCAGACATGAGCAAAAAACTGAAGCCGTCCCCCCACCCGGATGTGTGAGGGCGCCCCATTATGCCTGAAGGGGCTTGGGGGAAGGCTTAGGTTTGGAGCCCCAGGAAGGGCCAGGGCGTCCACGTCCTCTGCCCCTACCCCAGAAATCTCCTTGGGCCCCAGTAAAGGAGACCCCTCTCCCCATTCTGGATCCACAGTAGGGGGAAGGAAAGGAGCCCGGGCCCCGAAAGGGCCGAGACTGTCTTCTGCGCTGGGGTAACCTGCCTCCCTTAGCAAACAGGTCCAGGCGGTCCCCAAATAGGCGTAGTCCTTTGAAGGGAGAACCAGTGAGAGCCTTCTTGGCAGTGTTGTCAGCTGCCCACTGGCGCAGCCAAACCGAGCGGCGTATAGCCACCACCAAGGCAGAGGCTCTGCCACACATCCTAATGGTATTATCCAAGGCAGAGAGGACATAAGCAACAAATACCTCACAACGCGAGAGCGCATTATACTCTTCACTATAAACATCATCAGGAGCTCCATCTAGTACACTTTTAAGCAGAGTCCTAATAGCCACAGCTGTAATGGCAGAGGCACAAACCGGGCGCAGCGCCGTCCCCACACAGGCAAAGGCATAAGAAGCCAGCTGAGCATGGTAAACCAGGCTGCAGCACAAGCACCTGCTGGGCACAAGGTACACAGACCCGCACATTGTCAACACTTGTAGGGGACACCTCCCCACGCCACACACAGCCGGGCTTGTCCCGAAGGAACCCCGAGCACATTATCCTGAGACGCCTCCATATGGTGATTATAGCGGCACAATAGGCCGATAGGGATTCACGCTATAAAAGCAACCCGGGATGCCCCAATAGCCTGCTAGAGAAGTGGGAGGAATTAGCACACTAGGCCTCAAAAGTTTAATAAACTAATAGAGGGGGTAGGGTCGGGAGAAACCAATTGAGTTTGACCCGCCTGTAAGACATAAGCAAAAAAAAACCCTGTAAGCGACATGCATACATTACATTAAAAAACCTATACAAACAGCCCGTGAGGGCACTCACGGACCGCGGTAGGTAGGTGCCAGCCACGCAGCACAAGGAAGCAAAAATAGCGCCGAGTATACCTCGAGGGGTGGGCTGCAGAGTCAGTGATGCGGAACGCGCCATCCGCAGGCCCCGCCCCCCCGAAGAGCGCGAAGCCGCACACGTGACAAAATCAACCAATGATGGCGCAGCAGTGCCTGAGGTAATGTCGCCGCCGACTGCGGAACGCCGTACAAGCGCGCGCGGCGGCCCATAGAGGCTCACCATAAGCCTGAACCGCCTACCCTTTGGTGGGGGATTGCGGTGGAGCAGCGCTCCTAAGCACCTGACAGCGGTGCTGTCTACCTTCACCCGGACCAGCGCAGCCAAGGCTGGGAGGCATATTACTAGTGGAACGGGTGGGAATAGTCCTACAGGGCCACAGGCTAATAGCCCCGCTCACCTGCGAGAAGAGAGAGCCATCTTCTTGTCCTTCGCAGTCCAGACTGCAGAGAAATTCTGGGGATTTGTGGGAGGTCCCGGGTATTTGAGGGGCCGGGAGGAGCCAATTTCGCTGTCTCTGCAGTCCAGCGCCATCTGGCGGAGTAATACCCAGACGTAAAGGATCTTATCTGGAGCAGGACGTACTGTATACTAAGAATAGATACATAGATAGATGATATATAATGATATATACAGTAGATAAATAAGATATAGATAGATAAATATGGGATAGTTAGATAGATAGATAGATAGATAGATACATAGATAGATAGATAGATAGATATATGATATATACAGTAGATAAATAAGATATAGATAGATAAATATGGGATAGTTAGATAGATAGATAGATAGATAGATAGATTATATATACAGTAGATACATAGAGATATAGATACATATGAGATAGATAGATAGATGATATATACAGTGGATAAAAAAAGAAATAGATAATATGGGATAGATAGATAAATAGATAGATACATCGACATGGGATAGATAGATGATATATACAGTAGATAAATACAGATATAGATAGATATCTGATGGATACATAGATATATATAAGATAGATAGATAGATAGATAGTTAGATAGATAGATAGATATGGGATACATAGATAGATATGGGATAGATAGATCCTGCCATCTCCAAGGGTTTGCTGGCCTTATTGCTATATTAAAAAAGGCCGGTTGCCCAAACTTCAATGTTGCATATAAAATATTAAATTTGGGGGGGGAGGTAATTTTTGGATGTAGGGGGGTTTGGAAGACAATATGCATATTCATTTTGGGATGCTAAGGTAGATCAGTATATTTGTAAGTGCTTGGTGCACATACTCGGCCAAACACGGCCCTGGTGCAGGCTGGGTGATCCCGAGGGCAGCCAGAAAAGCAGCAAGTCAGCAATGGCAGCTCATGTCAACGCCCCCCCCCCCCCCTACTACATCCCTGATGAGTAACAGGGACGGGCATGTGCCTGCATTGTCTCCAGGTAGTGCGGGAAGTGATGCACGCTACTTCCAGGAATGGGTTTTAAGGATGCAAATAGAGGATGGCGGCAACCACAGCGATGAAAGACGTCTGCCTCCCCCGCAATGAAATACAAGCGACTTTCTTTTTTAAGTCTGATGCAAATTGGGGCTTCCTCTGCTTCAAACTTTTGTGTGTGCTTTTCCTCTGACTGGCAATAGTCAGTCATGAACAGCAGTAATGGCGGGGCAGATCAACAGAAAAAAAGTAAAAAAAAGTACAGTAAACAAGTAAACAGTACGTGGGGACGGGTTACATGCTTGAGCTCCTGCCTTTTTTCTCCATTTCCTCCAGTGGCTTAAAGCAGAGCAAAACCCAGGGTGACCAGGACAGGAATCTAAAAGATTTCAGGGTAACTGCTGGTCTTCCCATGGGGAATCCCGAATCAGGATGCCCCCGCTGTGTAAAGCCCCTCCCCTGGGTTGCAGCTTTTCCAGGGGCTCCTTCAGCAATGTAAACAATCCATAGCGAGAGCGGCCACATTCCCAGCATCTCTGGGCTCAGGCGCGCTCCCACGCTCAGCCATTCAGACAGGCTGCAGAAGAGAGCACGCCCCACTTTCGCTTCTGATTGGTGAGTGCAGACACGTTTGCACAGCAAATGGCTCTAATTGGACGAGTACCGGCACATGCCCCGTAGGACCGGGGAAATATGAGTTTGTATGGGCAATCTGGGGGTTTCGCACAACGGGGCATCCCAAATTAGGTTGTCCCTGGGGGTAAGGAACGAAACCTGGGATAGCCTCCAGCTAAATATTATTTTAGTTCCCTTTTAACAATTGCCCACGGGGCATCTGGATTCGGGATGCCCCCACAGAGCCTTTACAAAGGCACAGTTAGGCATGTATATGTGCCAGGAAATGCTGTAGCTGTTCACTGCATGATGCATAAATCCTAAAGGAGTAGGTGTGGCTGTTTCCTGTTCCCCATCAGATGGTATTTTTTGCTAGAAAAAGACCCTGTTAAAGGGTCACATGACAGGGCTTCCGGGCCCAGGGCCTTGAGTTTGAGACATGTGGTCTAGGGCTATGGTTCTTTCCTTCAGTGAGTGAGGTCCTGGGCTCAAATCAAGTCCAGGGACTTGCAGAAATATCAGCCCTGCAGCCAATCAGATCGTTCCATATGAAAAAGGGCCAATTTGTTCCAATGTTTAAAGTGGACCAAAACCCACACCGATCGGTCTGAGAATCTTTAAGATTCCCGGGCTGATCGTTTTCCTCCCACCGGGGCATCCAAAACCGGGATGTCCCGCTGTGTGAAATCCCCCAGGTACACTTACCTTGTTTCCCGGGCCAACGGCGCATGTGCGTGCCGCATCCCTGCAATCCCTCTACCAGGGCATGTGCCCACGCCAGGCAATTCTGAATGTCTGCACGGGCATGCTCCCTGTTAGAGGGAAGCAGGGGAATGCGTCCGTCAGCTTGCGAGGAGACACTGACATCCGAGCGCGCTGGTTGAACAAGCAGCCGCGCATGCGCCATAGGACTGGGAGAAGGTGAGTTGGCATCAGCGATCGGGGGGGTTTTACGCAGCGACCTGATCCGGGTGCCCCGGGGTGTAAGGACCAAAACCCAGGATAGTCAAAATCCTAAGTTTTGGTCAACTTTAATGCAGGAATCGCTGATGGAGTGAGGAACACACATACAGTAAGTTTCAAGTTGCCCCAAACCCACATAATAAATGTAACCATATTAACCATGGAGCAGAAATCAAGCTGGCGGCTTCTTAGATCCACTCTGCGGAACATACAGTACACCCCGGGTCCCTCACTGCTCCCTACTGACAGCCTTAAAGCGGACCTTCAGCATCAATTAATGAAAGTCCAAACCCTTAAACTATTCCTCTCTTTAACCCTCCCTTCCCTGTTTGGTTTGCATATTAAGGCTTCATAATTTAAACTGGACCTTCATCATGATTTATTGAAAAGCCCAAACCCTTAAAAAAACGATTCCCCAGCATCTAAAACTATTATATTTTAAGTTTTTCGTTGCTTATTATTCTTTCCCCAATGGGCTGCAACTCTGTTCAGGAGAGGAGAGCGGGATAAAGTGCATGGGGTGGGGTTATAGCTGTGCTTTGTACAGACAGAGCAGAGCTGGGGTCAGGGAAAGGACAGCAATCCCAGAATGCAGAGTAACACAGTCAGAAGACACTTCCTGTTTGCAGGCTGCCTGATGCTCCATGAGCTGCCATCTTGGATGTTTAAAGGCTCATAACATGCAGTAGATGCAGGTGGATGATTTTTAATGTGAGCAATCTGTATGTACAGGGTGTGGGAAACATATAAGATAGGCTCTTATTCAGAGTGAAGGTCCGGGTTAATGTGGGCAATCTGTATGTACAGGGTGGGGGAAACATATAAGATATGCTCTTATTCAGAGTGAAGGTCCGGATTAATGTGGGCAATCTGTATGTACAGGGTGTGGGAAACATATAAGATAGGCTCTTATTCAGAGTGAAGGTCCGGATTAATGTGGGCAATCTGTATGTACAGGGTGGGGGAAACATATAAGATATGCTCTTATTCAGAGTGAAGGTCCGGATTAATGTGGGCAATCTGTATGTACAGGGTGTGGGAAACATATAAGATAGGCTCTTATTCAGGGTGAAGGTCCGGATTAATGTGAGCAATCTGTATGTACAGGGTGGGGGAAACATATAAGATAGGCTCTTATTCAGGGTGAAGGTCCGGATTAATGTGAGCAATCTGTATGTACAGGGTGTGGGAAACAATACAACTCTGTGAAGTACTCACCTGTAGAGTTGGTATTAAACGCATACAGCACGTCCTGCTCCAGAATAGTAATAACATGTGGGTAATCCTTTGCCTCCGGCGCCGTGCACTGCAGACATGCAGAAAACAAGCTCCTCCCGGCCCTACATATACCGAGGGACCTCCCACAAATCCCCAGCATTGAAAAGCAGTGAGAAGAGAAGCCGGGAGGAACAAACCACCCAGAAGAACTGGTAACAATATCTATGATAACAATCACCATACAGGGGATCCAGAACAAGTGAACCAGGGTGGGGTGGAGCAGGACGTGCTGTATGCGTATAATATCAACTCTACAGGTGAGTACTTCACAGAGTTGTATTATTCTAAGCATACAGCACGTCCTGCTCCAGAATAGTAATAACATGTGGGACATCCAATAGCAGTGTCCATAAGCAGGGTGGGATCCCCAGGAGAAAAACAAGGCCAGCGAACATTAAAGGCGCTGTCACCTGCAACTTGCAACAGGCATGACATGAGCAAGGGCTCTAACGTCAGTCTCATAACAGGACCATGAAGGTATGAACAGAGACAGGCCATAAGTCTAGCAACTGAATCAACAGAACAAAACCCTGGTGCTGAAGGGCCCGTGGTACCCAGCACCAATATAACGAAGTAAACAGAAAAAGGGGAGATTCTTTCCCCTGAAGAGGAACATAGGTCAGTGTACTGACCCAACCAGCTCACAGGCAAGGAAGCCTTGTGGCAAAACTTGTAACACCCCCTAAGGGAAACAGAACAGGTCAGGTCACCCGACCAGGGCGGGAATACTGACCCCTAATTATCACGAAGCCAAGGTTCACTCAGGATCAGGGAACATCCAGAAGGATTAATCCAAAGGGCGCAACGGCGCTGGAAGGAGATATCAGGCGCCTACATAAGGAGGCGCCCGTAGACACCAAGAGCATCAGTCCCCCTAAGGGCCATGAAAACCCTCATGGAGAAAAGTGCAACACCTGTAGAGGGAATGTAGCCCCTCATATTAGTATTATTAAGAATAAAGTCCATAGTTAGACTAAAGGACTAAAACAATGATCCTACAGACCACTTGGACCGGAGGCCCGGCGTAAGAAGGAACACCCCCAAGGTAAGGGGTGCCTGTAGCCATATATATATCTGTGTGTATATATATATATATATATATATATATATATATATATATATATATATCGAGCCAAGGTTAAGTAACCAGATCCACCTTCTCAGGCACACGTCTGACGGAGTCAGGAGCCCCCAGAGAAGCGACCTTGACTACCAGGCAGCTCAGACAGCGTCCAGCAAAAGTCCCCAGGAAAATCCGCAGGGTAAAAAATGAAAATTGATCCCCACAGGGACCATGGAACTACTTGGGAAATGCAGCTAAGCAATCTCCAAAAGAATTTCCCACGAGGGCGAGAGAACCAGACTCCTGCAGGAAAGGCCAGGACAGAACCTGCACCTTCAGAGTCCCCAGATGGGGAGCCAACCCCAACTTACGCTGTAATGACTTTAACCCTTTAAATGCCAGCCACGTAAAATTTACGTGGTTGCCTCTCCGTCACTTAAGTGCCAGCCACGTAAATTTCACGTGCCTGGCATTTACCCCTAACAGTTAAAAAATAGAAAAAAAAAACACTTACCTCCGGTATCCCAGTGAAGCTTGGGGTCCCCTCTTCCTGCGGGGGGCATCCGATCGCCCCCCCGTCGTCCTCCGTCTTCAGGAGGGGGCACGAAACCAGCCGCCCCCCCCGTTTCCAGTGCTGACATCGCCACTGTGAAAAAAAAAAAAATAATAAACTGTCATTTACTCACCTCCGCGCCCGAGCCTTCTGTCGGGTCTCCTCTTCACCAGGGGGGGTCCGATCCCCCCCCCCCCGGGCTGCGCAGGCTTCAGGTGAGGACCCTCTTCCGGGTCCTCACCTCTTGTAATGGCGGCGATGGCCGCCGCCTCCTAGCCCCGCCCATTGTGGGAGGAGCGGGATGACGTCATCCCGCTCCTCCTATAACCCCTCCGAGCTCCGGCATCTGTCAGATGCCGGTGGTGATCGGAGCAGGGCGGGTGTCAGGCGAGGAGGCATGACCCCTAATACCAGTTCACAAGGCTGGGGGGATGGCAAATCACCTGCGCTAGCGGGTGACTTGCCATTAACCCCCGGCACCCCATTACCTTCCTCCCCAAAGGCCAGGGGGGGGCAGAAGACCCCGGGCCCACGGGCTATGCGGGCTTGTAGCCTGCAGGGCCAGGGGCCACAAAATCTGGCCCCTGCGCCCTGTTCCTACAAGCCCTGCATAGCTGGTCCCGGGCTGGTTACTTTGGGTAAGGGGGACCCCACGTCAATTTTTTTTTTGATTTTTAAGGGTTTTTAACCCTTAAAAATCAAAAAAAAAATGGGGTCCCCCTCCCCTGGGAGGGGGGACCCTATGTCATTTTTTTTTTGATTAACCCTTTGTGTTCTGTCATCCAGCAGCTATAAAAGGCTTCCAGCAGGTGAGCAGAAGCCAGTGATCGCCGAGGGACAGAGTGCTCCAGGATGGATGGGAGGTAAGTATAAAAAAAAATAAAAATGAATAAAATATTTTTTTCTCTGTGTGTGTCTGTGTTTTTTTTTTACATTTAACCCCTTGTGAACTGGTAAGGGGTCCATGACCCCTAATACCAGTTCACAAGGCTGGGGGGATGGCAAGTCACCTGCGCTAGCGGGTGACTTGCCATTAACCCCCAGCACCCCCATTACCTGCCTCCCCAAAGGCCAGGGGGGGCAGAAGAGCCCGGGCCCACGGGCTATGCGGGCTTGTAGCCTGCAGGGCCAGGGGCCACAAAAGCTGGCCCCTGCGCCCTGTTCCTACAAGCCCTGCATAGCTGGTCCTGGGCTGGTTACTTTGGGTAAGGGGGACCCCACGTCAATTTTTTTTTTTATTTTTAAGGGTTTTCAACCCTTAAAAAAAAAAAAAAAAAAAAAAAAAATGGGGTCCCCCACCCCTGGGAGGGGGGACCCTATGTCATTTTTTTTTCTCGATTTAACCCTTTGTAGTGTGGATGGTAGTTGTATTTTATTTGTGAATGTTATAAAATACTTGTTTCAGTTAGAGGGTTCTCCTGGGCAGGAACAGGGGGCTACCGATAAATATGTGGCACCGTTCTAATCCGTAGAAAATGGGTTTCACATGCAATATGCTTTTCCTTAATAAAATACATTTTTTATTTAAAATAAAGGAGTCAATTTTCTAAAAAAACATTTTTATTTATTTATTTATTTTTTTTACTTAATAATAATAATAATAATAATTACTTAATAATAATAATAAAAAAAAAAATTTACAAACAAGACATTTCATGTTAAAGCCTAAACTCTGCTGCAAAAAATATATATATATAATTTTCCTGAAAGTTCCAGCAAAAATGGCGCAAACATGGCGCAAAACATGACGCAAAATGGGGAAAAATGACCTGTCAACAGAGAGTGACAAAATCTCAAGTAGGCTGGCAATTAAAAGGGTTAATAGTACCTATGCATGTTGGGTATTGTTCTGTTCGGGGGACCTTGCGCTTTCAGACTTAGCTTGTTTTTTTCTTGTTTGCATATTTATATTTTAGGAAAAGGTGTTTTTTATTCAGCTTTTTTATAAATTTTTTAATGAAACCCTGCGCAAACAAAGAATTCTTTGAGGTAATAATTCCAGAAAGATGAGCCCACTAGAACAAGCTGGGTACCCTTAGAAAGCTTAACGTGTGTACTTTCAGGGAATATATGGTTTATGGGGGATATTCCAAATGTCAAGGGTTGTTTTGGTTGAAAAATCGCAAGGTGCGCACTTTGCAGAGCTGAAATTTTCAAGTAAAATTACCGTTACGCACATGCTTTACTTTGGGGTGTTTGGCAACTCTTCCCTTGACAGTAGCTATGCATGTTGGGTATCGTTCTGTTCGGGGGATGTTGCGTTTTCAGATTAAACTTGTTTTTTCTTGTTTGTATATAGTTTTTTTAGGAAAATGTGGCTTTGATTCTGCTTTTTTATCCTTTTTTTAGGGAAACTCTTTGCAACCAAAGAATCCATTGAGGGATTACTTCCAGAAAACTATGGCCACATCAACAAGCCTGGTACGCCTAGAAAGCCTGAGGTGTGTACTTCCAGAGAATCTATAGTTTGTTGGGGGTATTTCAAATGTAAAGGGTTGTTTTTCTGGAAAAACTGCAAGGTGCGCATATTGCGTAGCATAGTTGTATTTTATCTGAAAATCCCCTAAAGCGCTGTTTCAGTTTGGGGGAGTCTCCTGGGCAGGAAAGGGTGTCTACCTATACTTTTTTGGTGCCGCTGTAACCGGGAGAAATTGGGATTTCACACGCAATAAGATTTTTTTACAAACTTACAATTTTTATTACAAAAAAACACTACAAATTGTAAAAAAAAAATATATATATATATATATATATTTTTGCACATATCTCACTCAAAAATATTGAGAATACACCTAAAAAATTACAAACAAGACATTTCATGTTAAAGCCCAGACTCAGCTGAAATAAAACAATATATCATTTCCTTGGGGAAATCCCTGGAAATCCCTTCAAAAATCACATTTGAACATGGGGAGCGCAAAATAGTGCAAAATGGTCTGGCAACAGAGTGTGACAAAAACGCCAGGTAGGCTGGCACTTAAAGGGTTAAAGGCCCTGGGAACCGAGAACGTTTAACAGGGAAGAGACCAAGGCTCATGCCAATCAATATGGTTTACCACAAAAAAAACCCCATAGACGGAGGAAGTGGAAGCTGGGGAGCTTGCTCCCCGCCCCCCCCTCATACTAAGTCATCCAGAAGATAAGGCCCGTCTCCAAGGGGTGAATTAATCAGCTGTTAATCCCCAGACAGGAGACCTTATATTGGGACAAGGGAAGGGGCCTGACCAGGGTAGAACCGCACTCCTGAGAGAGCGAACAGGTCAGCAGACTTCAGCAGAGGCATCTGCGAACCACAGCCCACAAGGCCACCCAGGCCATCCATCTCACGGGACTCTCTATCAGGCCAACCGTGCGCAGAACCCCACAAGTAGGGTGATGAAGAGAAGGCATATAAATAACAATAATAATAAGTCTATGCCTAAAATACTCAGCCCCCAGACCAGAGTCAGAATATCCTGGGACAGTAAAAACAAGGGCAGAGCCCCTGTGTCAGGAGGGAGACCCAACAGAGCCACGCTAGGCTCCCCGGGCGACACCAGGATAGCATAACCTGCCGCTAAGAGCATCCATTGAAGCGAACACCGCTGAGAAGCAGGCCCCGCCCAAGGCAGGATCAGGGACCCTCCAGAGGGAGCATCCTGCCTCAATCTTTAGACCAGTAGTAAAACAGGCCATTGTCAACCAACAGACCAGGAGTCCCCCGATAGACCGATCCTAAAAGAGGAGAAGTACAGCCATATAGAGTCAACGGAGGGCACACCGTTTCAACAAAACCAGCAGGTAAGACGGACCCTCTAGGGGACCCTACCTAGGAACCACGGGGATTGTGGAAGAAATTCCCCTCCACCGCCAACCTGCGAGACTTGGTACCCAGGGTGACCATTCACTGGAAGATGCAAGTAAGGAAGGGGGTGCCCCCTGACGGGGCCCTTAAATATGAGCAGCTCAAGAGGAACCACCTTACCAAGGGGGCATGAGCACAGACCAAGCACCAGGGTGCTGGAACCCCATGTAAGCTCAATAACCTACTGTGCCGAAGAGCCCAAGGGCTCGGTATATAAGTGACATCATCTTGATGTGCCACCAAGGGGCCCACCAGCTGTCATCCCGCCTGGTGAAGGTAAGGCGCAAGTAAAGGGGGGCAGAGCCCCCATAACCAGGAGTCCCCTTATTGCCATAGAAGAAGGCTCAAGCCTGAACCGAATCCCAGGAATGGGGGATAGCGGATAAGGGACCATGAGGGATTGAGGTGACTGAGCAACCATCCAGTAACTCCCAGGGGACACCGGTGGCCGACCAATCCACTCGGCCTGACGCAGAGACTGGGTAGTAAGGAAGACGACCCGGTAGGTCCTAGCGCAGACGCCCCCCCCAGGCATTTCAGAGACACCACCCCCATTCGCGCCATGGCGAGTAGCCTGGGAACGAAAGAGAGGCCCCAATAATGCCTCAATCCGCAGGGTTGGCCCTGCAACACCGTCTAGAAATGGCCTTGGTGTCCAGCAGACACAAGGGGAACTAAGAAGATCTAGTACTTCACAAGAGGCTGGAAGCCCCCCTTGCACAGGGGGCCCGTGACCCGAGACAGAGGTGTCATATAGGGACTACCTGTGAAGGTAAAATTGCCAAGCCTGCCATAGGCCAGCATGGCCCAGACTGCCTCATACTGTTGAGGGAGGGAGGAAGGATAATATAGAGGCCATAGCCCCATACCATTAAGGGCAACCTGTAAGTAAGCCCAAACTCTGTAGGCCCAGTCCGGCCTGCGCCAATTCCTGGAGGAAAGGCAGGGGCTAGAAGCACCCTGACAATCACTGAGAGGGACCGCCCAGCAGAAGCCATCCTGTGTCCAGGGGAATTACATCCTGGAACCACCAGAAGGAGAAGGTATATTCCTAGATGGGAGAAAGCTGCTGCAGCAGTACCCTCGCCCAGAAGGGCGCGGGTGCCCCTTCATGCTTGGGAGGTCTTGGCAGATTTGGACTTAGTCCTGCCAGAAGGCCCAGGGCGCTGCCTGCCCACCCCATGGTGGAAATCCACACCGAACAGTTGGAAGCACACCTCAGGTTCGCGTTTGACACTAACGTAGGGAGGTGGAGGGGTGACCCTGCCTCGTGGAGGCCGGAGCGGCCTTCTGCGCAAGGGTGCTTTACCCTTTTTACCAAAAAGGTCCAAACGGGCCACAAATAACCGCCGTCCTCTGAAGGGAAGGCAAGTGAGAGCCTTTTTTGTAGCCTCGTCAGCACCCCACTGTCGCAGCCAGACCAGGTGGCGAATAGCTACCACAAGGGCAGAGGTTCTAGCACACATCTTAATGGTGTCGTCCAGTGCTGATAGAATAAACTTCACAAATGCATCACAGTCTGATAGCGCATTAAACACCCCCCAAGGGAGGTCCTCAGGGCGGTGATCTAGTATTTTTCTGACAAGAGTCCTGGCGGCCACCGCAGTGATGGCCGCGGCACAAACCGGGCGCAGAGCCGTCCCAGCACACAAGAAGGCGTGGGAAGCCAGTCTGTTAATGCGCCGGCCCTCAGCATCCCGAAGGGTACGGTAAAAGGGAGCCGTCATGAAGGGGGGGTTAGTAACCCCTATAACCGGTGCGTCCACCACCAGGGGTGCTGACCATAAATTAACCACATCAGGAGGGAAAGGGTACTTCCATTCCCAGACCCCTAGGACCCCTTTAAGCTTACAAGGCGATTCCCATTCTTGGGATATAAGATTCTGGAAATGTTCCTGTTCTAGGAACTCCAAGCGCGGCGGCGCTGTATGGAAAGTCTCCTTCTTAGGCTTGGGGATCTCCCCAGGGGGGGATTGACAAAACCTCAAAAATCTTAATAAGAATTTCATCTGTGTCACACAGACCCCTAGAACCGGGCTCAGAATCATAACAGCCCCCGGGCATCCCGTTCGAGGAGCCCGAATCTGAGAATAGCTCACCTTCCTCAGAAGGGTCAGGGTCCTGCATATCAGCAGAGTCATCGGTATCGTCAGGAACCGGGGAGCCAGGAGGCGTCAGGGACCGCTTTTTACCAGGGCCCATACGCTCCGCCAATCCAGAGAGCACCTGCTCCGCCGTGGGCAACACGTGCGGCACGGATTGCAGGTCATCCCCGCTCGAGTGGGACTCGTCATGAGTGATATTTGGGAGCGGGGAGACGGGGGTAAGGAAGGGAGGTGCCTCCGTTGGCAAACCTGCCTGTTCTGCACACTGTCCGCAGACCCGTGCCCTGTCAGCCTCAGCCTGGGGCTGACCACACACTGCACACAGTCGGTCATGTCCCGGAGGGACCCCGGTTACATAATTCTACAATGCCTCCATATGGTGATTATTAAGCAGTATAACCACAGGGATTTACGCAATAGGCAACCCTGGATGCCCCAAAACCCGCTAGTAATGTGGGAGAATTTGTAAAGTGGACCCGCTGTAATATATGTTAGGCCGGGGGAAGCCACCGAAGTCCTGGCATCTGAAAGACATAATGGGACAAGAGGGGTGGAGTCAGTGCCATGCGCAGCCTGAAAGACATAGAACCATGCCGCCCCGCAGGGCACTTACATGACCAAGGGAGGAGGCGAACCGCACCACGCGCGCGCGCGAAGATAGTCAAAATGTCGCCAAGCGAACCTCGAGGGGTGGGCCAGGCCAGGCTGTGACGCGGAGCGCGTCATGCCGAGTCTCCGCCTCCCCCCAAAGAGCGCGAAGCTCTAACAACGGAAAAAACGTAGAACAGTTGGATATAAGGCGTATGCCTAAAATGCTGACACGCTGGAATGATGCTCCCGACTAGGCAGTTTGTTAATGAAGACAAACGGCTCGCACTGTATAGCAAAGCGCGACACTGACCCCAATAAAATAAAAACCAGTTCTAAACGTGAAAGTTAACACTAGGGTTGCCACACATACCCCCCTTTCTTTACGAGAGGAAGCGAGGGAGAAGCGGACGGCATCCATGGACTAAGTCTGTGAGGGGCACGGGCAAGATTGCGGGAGGGGCATCCACTAGAGGCTCACCATCGGCCTGACCGCCTACCCTATGGAGGGGGATTGCGGTGGAGCATGGCTCCGTTCAGCACACCAGGTGCTACCTACCTACCCGCGCAGCCCAGGCTGGGAGGCACATCACAAGGATGACGGGTGGAAATAGTCCCACAGGACCTTGGGCCGTAATGCCCGCTCGCCTGCGAGAGCGTGATATCTTCATGTCTTCGCAGTTCCAGCACTGCAGAGAAATCTGGGGATTTGTGGGAGGTCCCTCGGCATATGTAGGGCCGGGAGGAGCTTGTTTTCTACATGTCTGCAGTGCACGGCGCCGGAGGATTACCCACATGTTATGACTATTCGGGAGCAGGACGTGCTGTATGCTTAGAATATATAAGATAGGCTCTTATTCAGGGTGAAGGTCCGGATTAATGTGAGAAATCTGTATGTACAGGTTGGGGGAAACATATAAGATAGGCTCTTATTCAGGGTGAAGGTCTGCTTTAAAGGGGAACTCTCATACGTGTGCAAATAAAATAGTGCTAAAGGGGAGCTCTGCTGCCATCTGCTGCCAGAGAGAGTCGATCTGAAAATAAAACAATAAGCCTTGAGTCTGGTGCCGTGAAAGGGGTTAATAAAGTTCCGAGGAACATCTGGGCCACCGAAGTGCCAGTGACAGCGCGGAAGGAGACGGCCTGGCACCACGGAAGACTTTTCTCAGCTGTCACCCCAGCGCAAAGGCTCACGGGAAGTCGAGTCAGCTGCCAAACTGGAGAGTCCCCGCCGCCTCTGGAACTCCACGGGAGCCGCGTGACGTGTTTCATGCTGTCATGACGTGCGTGACACACCGCTTCCAGCCCAGGACCTCATCACCCCGCGGGCTCCTGTCAGAGCTGACAAGTCGTATCCCTCCGCCGCACTCCGCTGCTGAGGGCAGAGCCGGCACTAGATGTCTCGCGGAAGGGTCGGGCGTTGCTAGGCGGCGCTGTGTCAGTGGGAGCGGCGGTGGGACATGTCGCTGCTGTGTGTGTAGTAGAGTGCGGGACGCGCTGCATGGAGAAGCGCAGGATGGAGTGTCCGGCTCTGCCCGCCGGATGGAAGAAGGAGGAAGTGATCAGGAAGAGCGGCCTCAGCGCCGGCAAGAGCGATGTCTACTACTTCAGGTAACGCGGAGCCCACTGCGCGGCGCGGAGCCACTGAGGGGGGAGGCGCGGGGGACGGCTCTACTGTCACCTGCGTAACCATTACCCTTCACTGCCTGGCAACCATTACCCCTCACTGCCTGGCAACCATTACCCCTCACTGCCTTGCAACCATTACCCCTCACTGCCTGGCAACCATTACCCCTCACTGCCTGGCAACCATTACCCCCTCACTGCCTGGCAACCATTACCCCTCACTGCCTGGCAACCATTACCCCTCACTGCCTGGCAACCATTACCCCTCACTGCCTGGCAACCATTACCCCCTCACTGCCTGGCAACCATTACCCCCTCACTGCCTGGCAACCATTACCCCTCACTGCCTGGCAACCACTAACCCCTTTACCCCTCACTGCCTGACAACCATTACCCCTCACTGCCTGGCAACCATTACCCCTCACTGCCTGGCAACCATTACCCCTCACTGCCTGGCAACCATTAACCCCTCACTGCCTGGCAACCATTACCCCCTCACTGCCTGGCAACCATTACCCCTCACTGCCTGGCAACCACTAACCCCTTTACCCCTCACTGCCTGACAACCATTACCCCTCACTGCCTGGCAACCATTACCCCTCACTGCCTGGCAACCATTAACCCCTCACTGCCTGGCAACCATTAACCCCTCACTGCCTGGCAACCATTAACCCCTCACTGCCTGGCAACCATTACCCCTCACTGCCTGGCAACCATTAACCCCTCACTGCCTGGCAACCATTAACCCCTCACTACCCATAACTATTAACCTCTCACTGCCTGGCAACCATTAACCCCTCACTGCCCAGTAACTATTAACCTCTCACTGCCTGGCAACCATTAACCCCTCACTACCCATAACTATTAACCTCTCACTGCCCGGCAACCATTAACCCCTCACTGCCCGGCAACCATTGACCCCTCACTGCCCGGCAACTATTAACCCCGCACTGCCTGGCAACCATAACCCCTCACTGCCCGGCAACTATTAACCTCTCACTGCCTGGCAACCATTAACCCCTCACTACCCATAACTATTAACCTCTCACTGCCCGGCAACCATTGACCCCTCACTGCCCGGCAACTATTAACCCCACACTGCCTGGCAACCATAACCCCTCACTGCCCGGCAACTATTAACCCCACACTGCCTGACAACCATAACCCCTCACTGCCCAGTAACTATTAACCTCTCACTGCCTGGCAACCATTAACCCCTCACTGCCCGGCAGCCATTAACCACCAACTGCCCAGCAACCATTAACCGCTCACTGCCCGGCAACCATTAACCCCTCACTGCCCGGCAACCATTACCCCTCACTGCCCGGCAACCATTACCCCTCACTACCCGGCAACCATTAACCCCTCACTACCCGGCAACCATTAACCCCTCACTACCCGGCAACCATTAACCCCTCACTGCCCGGCAACCATTAACCCCTCACTTCCTGCCAACCATTAACCCCTCACTGCCAGGCAACGATCAACCCCTTAGTGCCCACAACTATAAACCCCTCACTGCCCTGACCCGGTAACCCCTCACTGCCCAGCAACCATTAGCGCCTCACTGCCTGGCAACCATTACCCCTCACTGCCTGGCAACCATTAACCCCTCACTGCCTGGCAACCATTAACCCCTAACTGCCCGGCATCGATCAACCCCTCTCGGGCCTGACAACCATTAACCCCTCACTGCCCGGCAACCATTAACCCCTCACTGCCCGGCAACCATTAACCCCTCACTGCCCGTCTAACCTCTCACTGACAGCTTTTAACCTCTTACTGCCTGCCCTTACTGCATCACCCACAGCTCTCCCTTAACCCCTTATCGACCATCATACCCATAAACCTCTGATGCCCACAGCTCTCCCTTAACCCCATTAACAACCACTTTAAAACTCTGAAGCCCACAGCTCTCCCTTCTTACTACCCACTGTGCCCTAATGCCTAATGCCAACATCTCTCCCTTAAGTCCTTAGCAACCACTGTAACTTTGCCCCTCTTACCCCCAGAGCTCCCCCAATATACCCCTTATCCACCATCATACCCATAACCCTCTGATGCCCACGCAGCGCTCACTGTGCCCTGTAACCTTCTGATGCCCACAGCCCCACTAACACCTCATTGACCACTGTAATCATAACCCCCGATGCCCACACTTTCCCTTAAGCCCTTATTGAACACCCTCAGACGCCCACAGCTCTCCCTTAATCTCTTACTGGCCACCCTCCATTTAACCCCCCCAAACCCCTGCAGCATCCCCATAATCCAGGTTATATTCAGCCCCCCTTTCTGATGTCCACAAAGTAACCTGTCAACCTCCTGCTGCCCAAGGGGAATCCTGTGCAACAGGGCCAGGCTTCTATAGGATGTAATAGGAAGCCTTTTACTGTGTCTAAACTGGTTTTACGATGGCATCAAATGAGCATTGTGGCCTGTGTGCCCTGATGACCTTTCAAACGTCTGAATAAAGCAGACCTCCAGTCAAAAATGCCTGGGGGTCTGCTTTAACTCCCCCCCCCCCCCCCCCCCCATAGGACCCTCCAGTTTCTCCCGCAGAGCCCTTGAAGCCAGAATAATCGCCCTGCCCTGGTCCAGGGAAGGCAGGCCCTGCTCCAATGCACTGCAGACCCCATTGGTAGCTGGGGCATGATGCTCATCACCAATCGGTGACCCCAGCTACCAATAGGGTGCAACGCCTGCCCAGTGAACCCCATTGGCCGCCAGCCGTCATGTGGCAAGCTCATGTGTTGTGAACTCCAGTTGGTGGCCTTTGCAATTTGGAATCCTTAGGTGGGTGTGGAATGCTGCGTCCCTGAGGGATTTTCCTACATTAAAGTGGACCAAAACCTGCGGCGATCGGCCTGAGAACCTATAAGATACCCAGGCCAATTGATTCCCTCCCCCTGGGGCATCCAAAATCGGGATGCCCCGCTGTGTGAAACCCCCCGGTTCACCCCATTCACTTATCTTGCCTCCTGGTCCAGCAGCTCATGCGCGAGCCGCATCCTCGCTATCCTTCTAGCAGGGCGCGTTCCCGTGCCCGACATTTGTAAGTGGCTGGCGCAGGCACGCTCCCTGTTAGAGGGTAGCGGGGGATGCGGGCAACGCCCCTATCCCACTGCCAGCCTGACCCACTGCCTCAGCCAATGGCAAGCTCTCTTACTGCCTACGCCCTTAAGCTCACAGGTCACACCGTCGCCTGTGGCAGCATGATGACATCACTGCCTAGGCAGAGCAAAGAAGTCGAGTGTTGTCATGGGGACCAATGGAGGCGGTCATTGCTGACCTCTGTGTGATCAGGCCGTAGTGCTGACCCTCTCGCCCCACTGACTGGTCACAGGTTTGGTAAATCGTTAAAGGGGAGCAAAACCCATTAGCACCAGCCCTGGACTCTGAAAGACTCCAGGACCTGTCGCTGGACTTCTCCCAGAGCATCCCAAATCAGGATGCACCGCTGTGTGATAACTTCCACGGGGCTCCCTCGGTGATGTACACAATCAGGAGCAAGAGCGGACCCATGTCTATCATCTCTGGGCTGAAACGCACTCCCGCGTCCAGCCATTCAAATGGGGATGAGGCTGCTCCTGCTCCAGATTGCCGAGCTCTGGTTTAAGCATATTGCCGATCATTAAAGTGGACCAAAACCCAGCACAATCTGCCCGGGAATCTATAAGATCTGAAAGTGGCGATGCCCCGCTGTGTGAAACCCCCTAGGTCGCCCTTACTTCCTGGTCCAACGGCGCATGCGCGGGCCACAGCCACATCCCCGCTAACCCTCTAGTAGGGCGCGTGCCATGTGGCCGCCAGCGCACTCGGAGCCGCTGGCCTTAGACGAAGCTTAGACGAAGGGACGTCATCGGCTCCGAGTACATTGATTGGACGAGCGGCTACGTATTCGCCGTAGGACGGGGAATAGAAGAGTTTCTTCAGGTGACCTGGGGGGTTTCACACAGCAGGGCATCCCCAATCGGGGTGTCCCGGGGGAAAGGACCAAAGTCAAAATCCTGGGTTTTGGTCTACTTTAATATGCTTTAGTATGCCGGGGGATGGAACCAAACCTGGGATACTCAAAATCCTGGGTTTTGTTCCGCTTTTAAGTGACTAAAAGTCTCCAGGGCTGCCTGATTCCCACTCCCTGGGGCATCCCGGTTTGGGATGGAGCATTCGGCCCTTAGCCAGTGAGAAGTCGAATAGAGATGAGGGTGCTTATTGGCTGTGCACCCGCGCATGTGTTGTTGGTCAGGTGAGTTTTACCGGGGATTCAGAGGGTTTTGCACAATGGGGTATCCCAAATCGGGGGGACAAAGACCAAAATGCAGAATAGCCAAAATCCCAAGTTTTGGTCCACTTTAAATTAGCATGCTCTCTGCTGACTCTGCTGGAAGTCAGGGGCCATGTCCTTCATTCAGCCTTAGTGGACCAAAAACTGGGATTTTGACTATCCTGGGTTTTAGTCTTTGTCCCCGTGGCACCCCGATGCCCCTCTGTGTAAAACCCCCCAGGTCCCGCAGGAAAACTAACTTCCCCGGTCCTACAGCGTATGCGCGGACTCTCGTCCAATCAGCGTGCTCAGCTGCCCTTTTCATTTTTCGACTCGGCTAAGGGCAGCTGAACGTGGGGTGTCAGCGGAAAACTTTGTATGCTATACATAATATGTATACGACTTACACAGCCTATAAAATAAAGGCTCTGTATCTCTGCTCACCATTTGTACATGCAGAAGAGGGGTGTCGCTGGAAAGCTCTAAGAACATGATGTCTGACTCTATAGAGTCTTATACTGAATAAGTCAATCTCTTTATAGTCAGACCTCATGTTCTTAGAGCTTTCCAGTTGCACCTCGCATCTAGATATAAATAGTCTACATAAAGATGGCAAAGTTAGGGTTAGAAAACATGACTCATCTTCTCTGGCCCAGCTAACAGTCTCCTTCCTGGGGAGAAATGTAACAATTTAATACAATGTATGAGTTTGTTTATGTTGGCTCAGCAGCACATGTAACACATTGTAACAAATGCCAGCTGTGCTGGGGCAGGAGAGGTTGCTACTACAGTAATTAAAGTGGATCAAACCCCAGAATTTTGACTATCCTGGGTTTTGGTGCTTGCCCCCAGGGCACCCAATCGGGGATTGTGTGAAACCCCAAGGTCTCCGAAACAAACTCATCTCTTCCTGGTCCTATGGTGCATGCGCAGCCAATCAGTGCTTTCGGATCCGCTGACGTCCCTTCGTCTAAGGCGAGCACGCTGACTGCCGCATCCCCTGCTATCCTCTAAAAGGGAGCGTGCCCGCGCCGGTCATTCACAGATGCCTGCCCTGCTAGAGGGATAGCGGGGATGCGACTGTGGCTCGCACATGCGCCGTTAGACCGGAAAAGAGGGTAAGAGTATGGGGCGATCCTGCAGCTAGCTGTAGCTTTCCCTGGTCCAATCAAAATCTGATCGACACAGATCTAGGCAATGTTAAACAGTTTAATTTGATCATATTTAGATTAAGTTATTTATCGATCGTTTGGCCAGCTGTAGTCTCTGTAGGGCTTTTCCCTGATCCCGTCTTCTCAAAATCTGATCGCACAGATCTAAGCATACACATCGTTTTAGATTTTGCGTCAACTACGATCGATCGTTTAAGGTTTGTTTGATCGCTCGCGTTTTTCTAATTGCGATTTACTATTCAGCTTACTTCATTTTGAGCCAGAGGAGCTGACTGTTTTCATTCGATTCAATGGCGTCACGCGGCGCAGGATCTGTGTGACCCCTTGCAGCTTGGTGGGTGTAGCTGCAGGGGCGTGCACAGGAAGGCGTCTGTGTGATCAGGGTGTTAGAGCCGTGCCGGGGTGGAGGGTGTGAGAGCCATGCCGGGGTGGAGGGTGTGAGAGCCGTGCCGGGGTGGAGGGTGTGAGAGCCGTGCCGGGGTGGAGGGTGTGAGAGCCATGCCGGGGTGGAGGGTGGGGCGCCGGGCGTCACTGATACAGGTCACAGCAAGCCTCTCTGTCTCTCCTCAAGAGGACCTGTCACTGGCCGCCGAGCTTCAGCCCCATCCTCCATGTTCATTGGACATTTAATACGTTTTTATGATCAAAGGTTCAATGTTCAAATAGAAATTGATCAGTATTGGAAAATGAACGATCAATCCTAGTTTGCAGTATGCCTGATATTTGGAAGAAAAAAAAAAATCCCCACCTCCGTTGGGTTTGCTCTTCTTGGGGGAGGGAGTAAGTCATTAAATTGAGAAGAGCTGCCTGTACTACATGGAGAACGTGTTATTTATTGATTTGATCCTAACAGAACCATCAGTTCGATCGGGTGGCCCAGAGCATCCTCCAGCTCTCCACCTATAACAGCAGAGAACAATTGCCACGTGTATGAAACATCAAAGCCAGGCTCTGGGTCTGATCGAATAGAAATTCAGGTGCCAAGTTGATGGCCAGGCTAAAGCATAGCCAGTCCACTATGCCCGAATTTAGGCTGAATACTTACTGCTTGGGGCTTCTGGGCCGTCCCGGTCATGTGTCCTCCCCATTGACGTGACAATCTGAGCGTTTGATCATTAGATATTTAAGCTGGGCTCTGGGTCTGATCAAATAGAAAACAGACAATCGGGTGCCAGGGCCAGGCTGAAGCAGAGCCCTTACGCCATGCCCGAATTTAGGCTGAATACTTACTGTGATGGCTGATTGCAGACTCCAGGGAACAATCGCCCGGTCCGTAGATCTGATCATTTGATCATTACATATTGAAGTTAGACTCTGGGTCTGAGCGAACAGAAAACAGATCAAGCAGATGGCCGGCCTAAAGCAGGTAAACCCATGCCCAAATTTTGGCTGAATGCTTACGGGCTCCTGGGCTGTCTTGGCTGATCATGTGACACATGTGAAAGATTCAAATGCTTCTCTTCATAGACGTGGCGATCTGAGCATTGGGTCTGTACATATCAAAGCCAGGATCTGGATCTGATCTGAACAGAAAACAGAAATAACCGGGTACCAATGGGATGGCCGGGCTAAAGCAGAGCCTGTATCCCATGCCCAAATTTAGGTCAAATACCACCCAGATCATGTGTCCTCTACATTGACGTGGCGATCTGATATCTAAGCTGGGCTCTGGGTTTGATCAAAGAGAAATCAGACAATTTGGCACCAAGTGGATGGCCAGGCTAAAGCAGAGCCGGTCCACCATTCCCGAATTTAGGCTGAATACTTACTGCTCCAGGCTTCTATGCAAAAGCGTAGCTGTTCATGTGACAGGCTGCTCAAAATATATGGGCTGCTGCTAGGTCATGTGATCTGCACGAAGGGTGGTGAGTAAACGGAGCCCAGTTTCAGTCTCCAGGAAACCGTGAACTGGTTCTCTTCATAGACGTGTATGTAATAAGTACATATCTGAGTCAGGCTCTGGGTCTGATTGAACAAAGTACAGACAATCAGGTTCGAAGTAGATGGCCAGCCTTAAGCATCTTACCCCATGTCGGAATTTGGGCTGAATACTTACTGCTACGGGCTTCCGAGCCATCTTGGCTGATCATGTGACAGACTAATTTGCGAACGTTCGATCAATACATACAGTATAAAAGCCAGAATCTGGGTCTGATCAAACAGAATAACAATGGGATGGCCAGGCTAAAGCAGAGCCTGTACCCCATGCCTGAATTTAGGCCGAATACCACCCAGATCATGTGTCCTCTCCATTGACGTGGTGATCTGAGTGCTCGATCTAAGCCAGGCTCTGGGTCTGATCAAAGAGAAAACAGACAAT
>CM051234.1:627829766-627962266 GCA_027917425.1 Gastrophryne carolinensis | reverse complement strand
ATCTATCTATCTATCTATCTATCTATCTATCTATCTATCTATCTATCTATCTCTCTGCCAGTCTATCTATCTATCTCTCTGCCAGTCTATCTATCTATCTATCTATCTATCTATCTATCTATCTATCTATCTATCTATCTATCTATCTCTCTGCCAGTCTATCTATCTATCTATCTATCTATCTATCTATCTATCTATCTATCTATCTATCTATCTATCTATCTATCTATCTATCTCTCTGCCAGTCTATCTATCTATCTATCTATCTATCTATCTATCTATCTATCTATCTATCTCTCTGCCAGTCTATCTATCTATCTATCTATCTATCTATCTATCTATCTATCTATCTATCTATCTATCTATCTATCTATCTATCTATCTCTCTGCCAGTCTATCTATCTATCTATCTATCTATCTATCTATCTATCTATCTATCTATCTATCTATCTATCTATCTATCTATCTATCTATCTCTCTGCCAGTCTATCTATCTATCTATCTATCTATCTATCTATCTATCTATCTATCTATCTATCTATCTATCTATCTATCTGCCTATCTATCTGCCTATCTATCTATCTATCTATCTGCCTATCTATCTATCTATCTATCTATCTATCTCATATCCAGGGGCGTAGCCATAGGGGTCGCTGTCACTGATGATGGGGGGGGAGGGGGCCCAGTTTGACTCCTCGCATCGGGGCCCACAAGACTTTAGCTACGCCCCTGTCCGCTGACGTCCCATCGTCTAAGCATTCGTCTAAGGCGAGCGGCCGCATCCCCCACTACCCTCTAACAGGGAGTGTTGCCGCTTCGCCATTTACAAATGCCTGGGACAGAGGAATAGTGGGGATGCGGCCGTGGCTCGTGCATGCGCCGTTGGACCAGGAAAGAAGGTAAGTGTATGGGGCGACCTGGGGGGTTTCACACAGCAGGGCTTTCCGATTTTGGATACCCCTGGGGGAGGAAAATGATCAGCCTGGGAATCTTATAGATTCCAGGGCGGATCACCGTGGGTTTTGGTCCACTTCAAAAGTGCCCCCAAAGTCATCCTCAAAATTAGGATGTTCTGCGATGTTCTTTTCCACGGAGGAAGTCATCTCAAGAAAGGGAAGTTACTAGTTTTTTACCTTTCGGCGTCCTGAAGGGGATGGGATCAGAGAGGGGCCCCAGTCCTTTGGAGTTTCGGGCCTGGATTCGGAAGTAGTAAGGGGTATCCAAACTGAGGTCGAGGATCTCATGCGTCAGCCTGTCGCCACTGATGGTCTCCATGACCCAGTCATCGATCTGGAGGTTCTTGTCCATGGTGTAGAAGAGGATATACGCTGCATGAAAAAAAAAAACAAATGATATATATATATTGTGACAGGTGGAGGAAAACGTTTTAGGCCCGCCTGAATTATTCATGCCCCCAGGTCTTGCATTATGTATTGGTAGCTACAGAACAAACATTGTAACAAATTATTCTTTCAACGTGGTAAGTGCCAGCCTCCATCACTCCTGATTATGATGAACTGTCTGTAGAAGTCCGCTCTACACTTCAGCCATATTACTGCAGGCTGCCTGGCTATGAAATCCTTAGTAAAAATGTATTAATGCCAGACTTATTAGGCCGGGGTTTATGCCCATTTTCTCTAAGTGGCCATGTGGACTATGGGGGCTGGTAACCTTCAGGGCCATGGGCTGGCCGCTCTGCCTCTGCACCCTGATCTACCAGCCCCCATAGCTGGTGCCCAGGCTGGTTTTGCTGGACCTGGGGGACCCCACGCCATTAAAAAAATAATGGTTTTATGTTACCACCTAGTCTACCTTCCTACCAAAGCCTTAAAGGGGACCAAAACCCACAGAGATTGGCCCAGAAATCTATAAGATAGATTCCTTCCCCAGGCGCATCCAAAATCGTGATGCTCCGCTGTGTGAAACCCCCCAGGTCGCCCATAAACTCACCTTCTTTTCCGGTCGCATGCACAAGCCTTGGCCACATCCCTGCTATGCCTCTAGCAAGGTGGGTGCCCGCACCAGGCATGTCTGGCGCGGGCACGCTTCCTGTTAGAGGGTAACGGTGGATGTGGCTGCCAGCACGCTCGGATCCGCTCAAATTAGATGACCTCCAGGACGAAGTGGCTCAAGCGGATCCGAGCGCGCTGATTGACCGCGCAGGCGCCATAGGACCGGGAAGAGGTCAGTTTGTTTGGGCGACCTGGGGGGTTCACGAACGGAGTCCCCGGGGGCAAGGACCAAAAACCCAGGATAGTCAAAATCCTGGGTTTTGGCCCACTTTAACACCTGGAGTGGTACTGCGGATGCATAGACTTTTTTTCTTTTTTTCGATCGGATTTAGGCACAACCCAGTGGAATACCACAATGAAACAACTTGTTTGACGGGTTCTTTTTTTACTATGCAATGTTTTTTATTCTGTATTTTTTATAATGAATTTGGTTATGCGCATAGTGCTTAATTGGTAATTTAGACCCGGAGAGGAGGACCCCTGGGTGGATACTCCATGTGTGGGGAGTATGTTGTTGTATCCATTTGCACAGTGTATAAGACTTAAGGAAGGGGTACTCCCCCAATACTTGTCAATTCACTTCTATTTGACACTATTCAAGAAGCGGGATCATTGCCCGACTGGCAGCAGTTGATGTCAGGGCCAGCACCAGCACAGGGAAAACCGGGGCAATTGCCTGGTATCTTCATGGGCCCACTCAGACTCACACTTTTTACAGGCCATTTTACAGTGGACCCAAACCACGAAATCCCGGGTGTTGTATGCAGACCCTTTCATGGCTGGCCTCAGCAATAGGGGATGATCAGCAACATTGGAAAAGGTGGCATGGAATGGAGGGCAGTTGATGGAAGCTCAGAAGGTGGCGAGAACCAGGTGACAACTGACAGCAATGATGAAGTCTTTAGTGGCAGCGAAGCAAGCAGTAAGGGCTGAAAGGTGCTTGGTGGCAATAGAGAATGCAACAAGGACTAGAGGATAATTGGTGGCTATAGGGAAGGCAATATGGACTGGAGGATGATTGGTGGTTATAGCGAAGGCAATAAGGACTGGAGGATGATTGGTGGCAATAGAGAATGCAACAGGGACTAGAGGGTGATTGGTGGCTATAGGGAAGACAATAAGGACTGGAGGATGATTGGTGACTATAGGGAAGGCAATAAGGACTGGAGAATGATTGGTGGCTATAGGGAAGGCAATAAGGACTGGAGGGTGATTGGTGGCTATAGGGAAGGCAATAAGGACTGGAGGGTGATTGGTGGCTATAGGGAAGGCAATAAGGACTGGAGGGTGATTGGTGGCTATAGGGAAGGCAATAAGGACTGGAGGGTGATTGGTGGCTATAGGGAAGGCAATAAGGACTGGAGGGTGATTGGTGGCTATAGGGAAGGCAATAAGGACTGGAGGATGATTGGTGGCTATAGGGAAGGCAATAAGGACTGGAGGATGATTGGTGGTTATAGGGAAGGCAATAACGACTGGAGGATGATTGGTGGCTATAGGGAAGGCAATAAGGACTGGAGGGTGATTGGTGGCTATAGGGAAGGCAATAAGGACTGGAGGATGATTGGTAGTTATAGGGAAGGCAATAAGGACTGGAGGGGGATTGGTGGCTATAGGGAAGGCAATAAGGACTGGAGGATGATTGGTGGCTATAGGGAAGGCAATAAGGACTGGAGGGTGATTGGTGGCTATAGGGAAGGCAATAAGGACTGGAGGATGATTGGTGGCTATAGGGAAGGCAATAAGGACTGGAGGATGATTGGTGGCTATAGGGAAGGCAATAAGGACTGGAGGGTGATTGGTGGCTATAGGGAAGGCAATAAGGACTGGAGGGGGATTGGTGGCTATAGGGAAGGCAATAAGGACTGGAGGGTGATTGGTGGCTATAGGGAAGGCAATAAGGACTGGAGGATGATTGGTGGCTATAGGGAAGGCAATAAGGACTGGAGGGTGATTGGTGGCTATAGGGAAGGCAATAAGGACTGGAGGGGGATTGGTGGCTATAGGGAAGGCAATAAGGACTGGAGGGTGATTGGTGGCTATAGGGAAGGCAATAAGGACTGGAGGATGATTGGTGGCTATAGGGAAGGCAATAAGGACTGGAGGATGATTGGTGGCTATAGGGAAGGCAATAAGGACTGGAGGGTGATTGGTGGCTATAGGGAAGGCAATAAGGACTGGAGGGTGATTGGTGGCTATAGGGAAGGCAATAAGGACTGGAGGGTGATTGGTGGCTATAGGAAAGGCAATAAGGACTGGAGGATGATTGGTGGCTATAGGGAAGGCAATAAGGACTGGAGGATGATTGGTAGTTATAGGGAAGGCAATAAGGACTGGAGGGGGATTGGTGGCTATAGGGAAGGCAATAAGGACTGGAGGGTGATTGGTGGCTATAGGGAAGGCAATAAGGACTGAAGGGCAATCAGCAGTAGTGGCATCTCTGCTTCTTCTTGGCCAGTCAACCAGCGTGCTCCAAGGCTGAGGTTATATCATTAGGTGATGACATAGGCTGGGATTACTTGGGTGAGGGGGTAGAGTGGTGAAGGGGATGGGGGAGCCGGCATTGGAAGGGAGTGTTAGTAAAGGTAGCAGCCCAGACTGCCCCAAAGCAGTGCAGCCCACTGGGCATTTGCCCGGTTCTCCCTATGGCCAATCTGCGAGTCAACGCAAGGCTCCACGTTTAGTCCTACACAGTTGAATCACACAATGACGATAACGGCATTGTGTGATTCAGCTGCGTAGGACTAAATTTGAGTGCAAGCTGTTTTTGGCTGTACTAAAGTGGACCAACAGTCAAAGATGAATTAAACCAGACCAACACAGCAAACAATGAATATACATCTCTCCCCAGGGCAAATTCGATTTCTGCACATAAAAAATAATTGACCTTTTTATAATGCCTGCTGGGGTGAATTTTAAAAACAAGATGGCCGCTTATGGGCATGCAGGCCACCTGCAACAGGAAGTCATGCTGGGCTGTTACTGTGCATTTCAGTTGTGTCAATTGGGAGAGGAAACTTCCAAACTGGCTGCTACTTTTCTTTTCCAACTGTACCAGGCTGTTGGTCCGGTTAACTATAAAAGAGGGGCCAAGCTATTTTCTTTCTTCGTTTTTTTTTTTTGGGTGGGGATAAGGAGGACTTATTTTTTAATTTCCCACCAACAAAATCAGAGAAAACAAAATGTATTCCCCCCATTCCTCCAAAGATTCCTGGTCCAGTACACCTATCATAAGGGCTGGAAATCCAATGTTCAAGGGCCAAACTTGTCTGTAATTACTACTTTATACAGTGTGATGTAGGAAGGAGTGGCTATATAGATAAATAATATGCATATAATACATATATATAATAATATTATATAATAAATACATAATATAATATTATATATTAATATAATATTATATATAATATATATAATATAATACATTTATACATTTTTTAACCTAACCTAGTTTTTTTAGCTTCTTGCCTAACTACAAAATTATGAAGCTATAATTTTTTTTTTTCACTCCGCAATAGAAGAAAAAAAAACAGATGTAGATGTCGATGTAGTCGATGAAACACAGTGTCTATTGTTGCATTTCTGAAACACTTTCAAAGACTGATAAAAGCCCAGCAGTGTGTAATTTTCCCGAGACATATTATCATGTTTATGCACCAGATTAAGTGGTGTATGATTAAAGTCTTCTGGTAGAACAGAACACCAAAAGATCCTTTCTGAGATATCTCGAGCACGTATAGGAATGAGGCGCCGCGTACATGAATTTATGCACCTTGAGGAAGCGGTACGTTGCAGGGGACCACGGAATGTGTGGGTAAACGAGCCTCTTGGATGGAGCAGCGGGGATAATATATATGAGTCTTACACTTGATGATAATTTTCTATGTTGTATGTGTCTGTACGCTGCCTGATTTCCTCCTTGTATTTTGATAAATTGTTATTGGGCACAATAAATAGCACTTTTTTTGCACAGTTTAAATTGGACCAAAATCCATGGACATCGGCCCAGGAATCTATAAGATTCCCGGGCCAATAGAATCCCTCCCCCTGGAGCATACATACATACAGGGCATCCCATCTGAGCAAAAAAGGCAAGAAAATTCCATTTAGTTTAACCAAATCACTCATTTGCTCTGATAAACCTCTTAGAATATGTCCAAAAAACCCATATGTTTAAAGTGGACCAAAACCCAGCATTTGAACTATTCTGGGTTTTGGTCCTTGCCCCAGGGGAACTCTCAGCAGGGGTGCCCAGCTGTGTGAAACCCCCCAGGTTGCCCAAAGAAACTCACCTATTCCTGGTCCTACGACACATGCGCTCGTCCAATCAGCGTGCTAGAGGCAGCATCCTCTGCTACCCTCTAACAGAGAACGTGCCCACCCTGGCTATTCACAAATGCCTGGCCCAGGCACGCGTCCTGCTAGAGGGATAGTGGGGATGCACCCACTGCTCGGGCATGCGCTGTTGGACCAGAAAAAAAGGTGAGTTTATGGGCAACCTCGGGGGTTTCACATAGCAGGGCATCCTGATTCTGGATGTCCTGGGGGGATCAATCGGCCCCTTAATCCTATAGATTCCTGGGCCGATGTCTGTGGGTTTTTGTCCACTTTAACCAACTACCCCCACATCAAGTAAACTGGAGATACTAAGTTCAAATTTTAGCAGTCTATCTGATGTACCTACATTACTGTATGCATTAATCAGCCATAAACAGCGTTGTAGATGTTCTTGGTTCGGCAATTATTAAAAGATGAGACTGTGCTCCTCCTAATGCAAATTAAAGGAAAGTTTTGAGACTAAATTTAGCAGCTGATGAGCTCTCCTGTTACATTGGAAGGTTTTTGAGATTTTCAGGCAGAATCTATACTAAAGGCTTTAATTAACTAAGGCCAGGAAAGCCACCCCCCTCTATAGCAACAGAGAGCCAAGGGAATAAAAGAAACTTTAAAATTAGATGCTAATGAGTAAAAATATCACCTCACATTAAAAAAAAAATCACTCTTTGCACACTCACCAATGTAAAACCTAGATGAACCTTGTTAAAACAGGGACTATTAGATAACATAAATAGAAATCCATAACCAAAATGACCATCCACACCAAGGTAGTCCAATCTCTGACCATTAGCAGCATTTTGCTTTCCACACTAGACTGTAGAACTAAACAGTGGCAAGTTTTTGCTTGCCTGCATAGAAGCAGTGCAACATTTTATGCATGAGGAAAGTGCAACTAACCCAATTAAGAGATGACCAGTGAAACCTGTTCAGGAAGGTTTGAGGAATAACCTAATCACAGTAAGATGGGGCGGCGGAATCTTTCATTTAGCCACTGTGGAAGAGGGGTGAAAATATAACTGGACACACAATGAGGGGGTATACTTTGGGTTCCTCACTAGTAGTCCTTTTTCAGTACTGTCTAAAGACTTGTTGGGTTCTCAGTTGAGGAAGTCATATCTTAAATTATGTCACTAGGGGTCTACAGAGGTTTCACCTCATCTGGGTGATGAATATAATTCCAGTGTATAATCCCCAAATAACCAGATTTGTGTGTATAAGACCCGGCACTGATTTCCAATTTCTGTAGCTATGCACAGTACATGAGTACAGCAATAAAAAGTCACTGAAGGGTAAAGAGAAATCTGCAGAACAAGCAACTCTACAGTACCGGTAATCTTGCCGTTGGCTTCAATTGGTGGCTGCCAGCTTACTATAACAGCTCGAGGCTTCCTTTCCCTTGTGATGACTGTTAAGTCCTTCGGGGCAGATGTTGGAGCTTGAAGTGCAGAAGAGAGAAAAAAAAACTGAGTTGGCCAAGTAAGAGGTATAAATTAACGATATCATATTCAAGGCACCGGGGTGCTTACAATCGTAGCAGAAGGAAATTCACACGTATAATTCTGACATCCTGACACTTCCATGCCCCAGAGTGTTCTTTAATAGCTTAGGAGTTGAACTCTGGTGTGAAAGGAATAAATGTGTTGAATGTCTACAACAATCTTATTTTATAGTAAAAAAAGGCAGCATAAAAACTGTACTGCAGATATGATATGAGCTTCAGCATGAGGCTCTCTGGGTATTGGAAATTGGGCAGGTCTGACATGTAAGAGCTTATAATTCCAGGCAGCAATTTCCAAGTAGCAATTGAACTTTGGAAGTTTTTGGCAAATTCAGAAACAGACTGGCCATCTGAAAGACTGAGCAATATATATAAGTCCTGAAGACTTTGATAAACTTAGTTTGAAGGACCCAATTTTATGAATTAATTAAAACAGACCTATTTTGTAATTAATTTAAAGCTAAGGTAGGGATGGACATATTGGTAGATGGTGCATGCATGTTCAAACAAGATGGTGTGGCCCTGGGATTTCTGACCACAGTCCCTATGCTGAATTATTAAGATAGTTAAATTTGCTTCCTTGTGAGGCTTGATCCTCAGGTGTGCTCATCTGAATGGCATCCTACTAGAGTGTTCTTTTACACCTCACTTAGAAAGCTTCTTCACCACATGGAGCTAAGCTTATCAATAAAGTGTCCCCATCTAATCTGAAGTTAGCGAATTCAACATCATTTTTTGCAACTGATTGACTGTTGAGATGGAGAATCCTTTCTAGTGTGGTTGATAGGCTCAAGTCTGGGGGAAAAGCTTTTGAACTGAGTTAGAGAAGCTGTCTATCTAATGTAGAAATAATAAGCGGGGCTTTACTCAATGAATAACTTACTTAAGAGGAAAGATAATGATAATGATAAAACAAGGGGGCAACAACCTGAAGCTAGTCGGAGAGAAGATCAAGAGCAACGTTAGAAAATATTATTTTACAGAAAGAGTAGTAGATGCTGGGAACAAAATTATACCAGAGGTAGTTGAAAAATCAACAGTGAGTGAATTTAAACATGCCTGGAATAAGCACACATCTATCCTAATATAAAGGGTGCATACCGTACACACATAAGGGCAGACTAGATGGATGATATGGCCCCTTCTGCCCTAAACCTTCTATGTTATGTTTAGTGATGAGCTCCAGCATCAGGGTCATTGTTAAATTTGACCAAGATATTGCCCACTGGGTCAATCTATTTGGTGAATTTTATTTGAATATATATATATATATATATATATATATATATATTTTTTTTTACTTAGAAAAAAAATCCCCCCGCCCTTCCCCCAGGGTAACTAGTTTCTGGTCTCTCACTGTAACCATAACCAGCCTCTAAGATGCTAGAGAAAATCCTAAGACGATACACCCTGGAGGTACACAATAATCTTTTATGGTGATATGCCAAGGATGGAGGGGGGGAATTACTGGTAGAGACCTGCGCCGGAGAGCCCTCAAACCTTAAATTGTATTATTATTAATTTTATTTAAACAGGGTGACTGTGTTTGATTTATTTGCTCTTCTTGTGAACTGGTAAAAGAACTCATGAGTCCCCTTTTACTCATTCAAAGGCCCGTCTGACATTGGTTAGGTGGCTTGTGGATACCCCTGTCTGATTACCCGCACCATCTTCTGGGCCTATCAGCATGGGCCTGTTGTTCTTCCAGGGGTATCTGAATACTTTGGTATCGAGGGATTTTTCAACCAAACGGCTGCTAAACCAAGCTGATCTCTGTTTGGAACCAAGCCGATCTCTGTTTGAAACCAATCTGATCTCTGTTTGGAACCAAGCTGATCTCTGTTTGGAATCAATCTGATCTCTGTTTTGAACCAAGCTGATCTCTGTTTGGAACAAAGCTGATATCTGTTTGGAACCAAGCTGATCTATGTTTGGAACCAAGCTGATCTATGTTTGGAACCAAGCTGATCTCTGTTTGTAATCAAGCTGATCTCTGTTTGGAACAAAGCTGATATCTGTTTGGAACCAAGCTGATCTATGTTTGGAACCAAGCTGATCTATGTTTGGAACCAAGCTGATCTCTGTTTGTAATCAAGCTGATCTCTGTTTGGAACCAAGCTGATCTCTGTTTGGAACCAAGCTGATAACTGTTTGGAACCAAGCAGATCTCTGTTCGGAACCAAGCTGGTCTCTAATTGGAACCAAGCTGATAACTGTTTGGAACCAAGCCGATCTCTGTTTGGCTCATCACTACCTATACAATATTATGGAGGCTGTGGCAGGAACAGAGTACACATTGATTGGACACAAAGCTGTCAAACTACCAGGTGAAGAGCTGTAGTAGGAGGTGACCCAGCTCACCTATCTTTACCAAACCTAGTGTAAAATGTGTATTTTATTACTTTTAGGTGTGATACTGTTAAAGCTGATCTCTGTTTGGAATCAATCTGATCTCTGTTTTGAACCAAGCTGATCTCTGTTTGGAACAAAGCTGATATCTGTTTGGAACCAAGCTGATCTATGTTTGGAACCAAGCTGATCTATGTTTGGAACCAAGCTGATCTCTGTTTGTAATCAAGCTGATCTCTGTTTGGAACCAAGCTGATCTCTGTTTGGAACCAAGCTGATAACTGTTTGGAACCAAGCAGATCTCTGTTCGGAACCAAGCTGGTCTCTAATTGGAACCAAGCTGATAACTGTTTGGAACCAAGCCGATCTCTGTTTGGCTCATCACTACCTATACAATATTATGGAGGCTGTGGCAGGAACAGAGTACACATTGATTGGACACAAAGCTGTCAAACTACCAGGTGAAGAGCTGTAGTAGGAGGTGACCCAGCTCACCTATCTTTACCAAACCTAGTGTAAAATGTGTATTTTATTACTTTTAGGTGTGATACTGTTAATGTGGACCAAAACTTTACCTGTCTCATAGGTGGTGGCATGTGCAGTCATGCTCCATGTACTTGAACGCCTTCCCTTTGTGACCATCACCGAAAACTCATACATGGTGTTTGGTTTAAGACCCGTTACCGTGTGGCTTAGAGATGTTGTATCAGCAGACTAATGAAGAAAAGAGACAGTAGAAAAGACATTCAACTGCGTCAAGCTCTATTTACCAGCCAATACTTGAATATAGTAAGCTGACTATAAAGGATGTCAGAATTCAACACTTAAAAGGCCTCTTAAGGCTAAATGGCAAACCAAAGCTAGAGTACTTAAGGTAAGTGGTTATTATTTATTCCTTTCTAAGCAATAGCTTCGTGTTTTCTCTCTAGTCCCTGCTAACTACAGACTGGAATTGTTACATTCAGTCTTTGAAGGGGGGCTTTCAGTTGTTTGTCATCCCCATTCTCTTATGCACTATACCAACAAAACAACATGATGTATTTCTTTTTTTGCTATGAAATAAGAAGTAAAGAAAAAACAGAACAAGCAGAGAAAAAAAGCAAAAGAATCTACCAAGCACAGCGATTCTGACCTTTCTTGCACTGTTCTACTGAGCTAAGTGCCTATATCTGCACCTTAGAAATATACACAAGAGGTGGATATGCACTACCTAAATAACTAATCAAAAGATAAAGGTGCTATAGCCCATGGGGACAACACAGAAATGTATATAGTAGGAGGATCCTAGATTAATCCCCAGAAAAGTATCCCCATACAATGGCCGCACTCGAAAGATAAAATTGCAATATTGTTATTGTTAAATAAATTCAAACTAATTAAGGATAGACACCACATAACACATTACACAATTAAAAAACATATACACAAACACGGGGGATCCACCATACAAGGTGACTATTATCATTTATGGCGTATAATAACATATAATAAATATATTTATTAAAGATATTTATTAATTAAAAACCTGCCTGATGGGATATGAAAAATAGCTAATATAGAAAAGTGAATAAAGTGCTGTACCCATTTGGTACATGATGGTGCATGATGCCTATGTGCTAAAATGTGCAAAATGAAGCAAAACCTATATGTATGGCTCAGCAAAGATGCTGAGTATACAAATAAAAAACTACTATATACCGTTAACCAGACAAAACTCACAACTGAAATCCTTAAAGTGCTAAAGTGCAATACAAACAAACATGATACTGACCAATCAGGCAGAGTATGGGTTAATGCATAGAGCGCCACAGGATTAACAACAAAATACATTTACTTACATTACCTTGTCACCCGGGGATCCCCAGCAGCAGCCGCCACCTAGTCAAGGGGTTCATCTAATGATGGGGCTAATGTCCTTCAGTCTGTCAAGTGGACAGAGGAGGCACATCTCCCCGCCATTGTTAAAGGAGCACTATCACGGAAATTGGCCCAATAATAAAAATCCATATAAATATGCCTTGATGACGGGAGGAGGGGATCAGCAACAAGAAATATCAAACCATTTTGTTTTTTATTTTAATGGAAGGAAGAGGAAATCAGGGGTGACCGGCTCTGTCACTATAAACACTTATGCACTCAACCTGTCACCCCTGGATTTTATGCCTACCGGGAGAGAATAAACCACAAGCTTGGCAGGAGTTTTATTCAGTTCAGGTATATAAGTGACCCCACCCCTCCTCTCATTAGCTAATGTGTTTATATAGATTTTAAATTTTATACAATTTCGCGATATGCTCCTTTAAGGTGAACACAGTGTTGGACTAGAGGGTGGGCCCACTAAAGGGAAATAATTGTTAGGTCCACCAGGGGGAATCATTCTTGGGGTCCACCATTCAGTTATACAGAAATAATGCAAAACCACTCCTAATTACGTTGTTACACAATATAAAGTATAATGTAAATAATATAATGTAATTAAATAACAAAAACTCAAAAAATCTAGCCTTGGACCTTCTGTACCGCCCTGAGGATTAAGTGGCTGAGGATCCTCTGGTGGGTCAATCAGACAACGGGTGAACTCCATTGTGTTTCCTACACTGTGACATGAAATCCCTTCTGAATATTTGCAGGTCAATCAAATTCTCCTGGCTAGATGGGTTTTTCATTTTTTAAATATGTTTCAAGAAGTTTTGTCAAAGGTTTAACAAATAATCTGGGCCTCCTGGATCTGTACCTTGTACTTTGAACTGGTGGAGTAGCTGGTCCTCCATCGTATGGTGTAGAACCGGACCTCCGCTGTCTTCTGGTTCTTCAAGACTGAGTTGTCCGCCCAGCTGACCCTCACGGCATCATGAGTCAACGCAACAGCCTGAACACCTACTGGTGGGAGCATGGGGGTGGACATTTCTGGGACCGAGGTGGGGAAATCATCAATAAAAGGATAAAACTCAATTTCTGAGGGATCCAGGGGGTCTGGATCGACATGCAATAAATAAATAAATATTAAAAAGAAAAAGATAAAGAAAAAAAAACAGCACAACATGGAATAATACAATGGATTAAATGGAAAATAAAGTTAAAGGTGAAAAGGGGTGTGAGAGGAACAGAGAAAAGAAACAAATATTAATTTTTATAGCTCTCAATGTTTTATGTAGCCTTAAATTGATTGTAAATATAGCATTTTTTCCTTTTTTATTTTATTCGCTCTTATTTTTGAAATGCTGGTTTTAGTTGGACATAATGGTTCATTAATGAGAAGACTAATCTGAAAAGTGAATCAAAATCCTTTCTCAGCAGTTTAAGATGTACAGCTATTAAAGTGACGGGATTAGGATTATAATTACAATGAAGTTTCCAGTTGTAAAGCCCTTCTTAATCTACTCTTTTTATGTTCAGCTCCACTGAGAAAAGGCTGACATTTTGATTGGCGTGGATATTTTTGAATATACATTAGGAAAACATGAAATTTTAAATACCCGGTAGCTACCTGGATATTTATCAGGGTATCATTCTGTCTTGTTACTTCTCTATATAGTCATTGCTAGATATTGCAGGGACCTCTACCAATCAAATTAAACATCTGTAGGTTAAAATTGAATTCAAAGCATACTTATCTTTCCTACCACTCAGATGATCCCTTTTGGTCTTCTCTCTCAAAAGGGTGTAGTTTCTGAGTTCCAGCCCCCTGTTTTATAGCTGAACCCCTCAGCTGTCTCTCTTACCGCAGTGAAATACAGCTCTGTTTTTTATTCAGACATGCCTCCATGTTTTTGTATGAATTATTTCATGTTTTCTTTTGCTTTTTTAAATAAAATAAATATTAAATGTATATTTGTTGTGAAATAATAGATGATTATAGGGGTTATTATATGTAAACTCCTCTCAGTCATGACCTTTGTAAAAAAATATAAACTATAAACCTCAGATAAGCATAAATCTCCGGATTTTAAGGAGTTAATAGAGTAACCTGATGGGTATGACGCCCAGGGCAGGAGAATTATCCTAATTGATTACAGGAGGTTTGGTTAGCACATGACTGATGGGAGTCTCCCCTAAAGGAACAGATATAAGGTTTGTTACTCATTTGCTTCATTAGATGTCATGATTAAGGACTTATTGTCTGAAACGCGTTGGCGTTAGGGCCCATCTTGTACATATTTACTACTTTGTGACCTGTTGGATTACTGATTTTAACTGAAGAAAATAAAAGCTGTAGATTTTACAACATTTGCTGGCTGGCTCAATACTTCTTACTGTCTCTCTATAGTCACCCGCAGAGGTGTGGCTTGAGCCCCATCCCTGCCCTGTTAGAGGGAAGCGGGGGATGCGGCCACCAGCGTGCTCGGAGCCGCTGGCCTTATACGAAGGCTTAGACATTGTGGCGTCAGCGGCTCCGAGCACGCTGATTGGAGCGGCAGCGTGTGCGCCGTAGGACCAGGAAGAGTTGAGTTGAGATTAGCGATCTGGGGGTTTTCACGCAGTGGGGCACCCCTGAATAGGGATCAAAACCCAGGATAGTCAAAATCACTTTAAGGATGTTTTTTTTACTGGTAGTTTTAAAGCGTCAGCTGCAAAATGATCAGCTGTATGGGATATACAGTAATATTATTTATTTTAATGACTACGGATGAAGTTTAAGGAGCAGGTCCGCTTTTAAAACATGCCATCACAAAACATTTAAGCTTCTTCCTAAACCTAATTATCTTTATCCAGCGCTCTCTCTCTTGGTACGCTGCACTCTTTAGACATTCTCTCTGCCTTTCAAACTTTTATCAGCCCTAAAATAATTGGTTCACAGCTCTTGGTAAGCGTAAGGTCAACCTAGCTTGCAATCTCTCGAAACGCATAAGTAAGCCAAAATGATAGATGAGTGACCATGAGTAACATGTCCCATCTCAAAGAGCAGAACTGTCAAAGTGAACTTAACCTTGGGCTGAAATCTATCTTCTATTCTATCTACCTGTAAAGTAATAAATAGGAAATTTAAATGTAATAATAGAATGTGAATATGAACATATATATCTCACAAAAGTGATTATTGTTGGAGACACAACAACTTCTAGCTTAGGCTATTGCTGGAGTGACTTTTGCTAGATTTGATGCAGTTTACAGTTAGGAGGACCCTAGATGTTGCTGTTACCAATGCTTAAAGAGGAACATTGGGGGGGGGGGGTTAAAATAACAGCCAAGCCTCACCGATCTGCTTCCCCCCACTCCGGTTTTATCTTAGGGTATTATTTACTCACCCACTGTGTAAAACTCCCCTGGTTGCCCAGAAACTCACCTTTTTTCCCGGTCCAGCGGCGCATGCGCGAACATCGGTTGGATCCCCGCTATCCCTTTAGCAGGCATTTGTGAATGGTCGGTGTGGAAACGGGATGCGGCCGCCATCTCACTCGGATCTGCTCACCTTAGATGAGCTCTTGGATGAAGAGGCAGGAGCGGATCCGAGCACGGTGACTAGATGCGACGCATGCACCGTATGCCCAGGGAAGGCTGAGTGAGACTGAGCGATCTGGGGGGTTTCACATAGCGGGGCATCCCCGATCGGGGTGCCCAGGGGGGGGGCAAGGACCAAACCCAGGATAGTCAAAATCCTTGGGTTTTGGTCCACTTTAAAGCCTGTGTGTTGAGTTATTTTAAGGGTACACCCAATTTCCACCGTTATACAAGCTGTACACTGACTACTTTACATTGTACCAAAGTGTCATCTTCAGAGTTGTCCCATGAAAATATATATTCACACATGTGAGGAGTGTATAATTATTTTTTTTTCGGGGGTTGGGGGTTGGCCTCTCCCTCTTGATTTCAGGAAAGGGCTCTGCACCTATTCCCTCCCTCTGGTAACACTCTTATTTACAGTATATGTATGTTTACAAGTTTTATTAGCAATAATTCAGACATAATTATGTACAAAAATATGTTACCAGAGGGAGGGAACAGGCGCAGAGCCCCTTCCTGAAATCAAGAGGGAGGGGCCAACCCCCGAAAAAGTCTGATTTCTCTGACCAAAGTACAGAGGTGCCAAACCTCCCCTGGCCTACTACAACACAAAACAAATTCCTTCTCCTCCCCCTTCCCCCTTAAGGAAATCTAGTATATATATATATATATATATATATATATATATATATATATATATATGTCTAGCTCTTTATACATATATTCCAGTCCAGTCCATTTAACCATCCTCCTGTTTATGGCAGTAGGTTGCTGATGTGATATATATTGATTTTCCTTCAGTAATATTGCTCTTAGAGGAGGATTGACATATATTATAATATTTTACAATGAAATATAAATTACATATCGATTTTGTTAGACAGCACATACAACGCAACATGTTGGGCTCTAGACCTTGGTTTATTTCTTTAGGGAATATTCAGGAAATATTGACGCCATTACAAATTTTTGCTTGCTATGTGACCTCTTGGAGATTTTATTAGACTAGAATATTCTTCCCATTTCAAAGGTCTATAGATGACATTGTACTGACATAAAAATCCTGCAAATGGGAAACTGCTGAATATTGCATCAAATCAGCCAAGATCTTCCCATTAATGTAATCGTTTCTGAAGTCCTACATAGCGCTCACCGGGGACTGTTTATGTTTTCGGCATTAAATATCAGCTATTAAAGCTGAACTACACTTTAAATCAACCTAACCATGTTCCTATAAACCAGTTTTGCAACATATGACCTGAAAAAAAATGGAACAATTAAATTAGAACAAAACCCGTACTATCCCCGTTTGCAGGGGAGGATAGCTGCTCCTCCCTTTGCTTGTCTAATTTTTTCATGCTTCTATGCATAGATCTATCTTTCAGTGATTAAAAAAGGTGGTTGTCAATAAAAAAAATCCAAGGGCAGGACTACAAAAAGGGGCAGAATGTCAGCAACAAGGATTCAGAAGTCCTGAAATTTTATTTCAGGCTCACAACATTTAAAGCGGACCAAACCCCACATTAATAGCTATAATCCCCCGAACTGCTTCCCCTATGAAAAGTGCCTTTGGACAATTTTTGTTGCTCCGCCCCTCCATTCATTGTTACTGATGTGTGTGGCAATGATGTCATCACCACACCTATGCAATGACTGATCACCTGCCATCTGACACCAAAGGGGAGCAAATAAAAAAATAAAAAATAAATAAAAAGAGAAAGCATCAATTTCTAGTTATACACCCTAAGAAGGGAGTATCGGCAGGGGATTTGACTAAATGTATTTCACAAGTTCACTGGGTTTTGGTCTGCTTTAGTTACTCTATGGTGCATTAAGCTGTGCCGCATCATTTCTCAACACTTACCTTGAATGCCCATTTTATGATATTAGAATCTTTGGAAAAAAAATAAATATATACATGGAACACACAAGCGTAATAAAGTGATAAACCTTTCCAACCTACCAGTTTGGGATCGGGTCGTGGCGCTTTCATAAAGAGGGACACCTTCTCCGGCATTATTAAAAGCTTTCAGGGAAATAACATAATGGGAGCTCGACTCTGCAGGGAGAAGATAAACATTATTATGTCGATGGTTTTAGTGTGAAATCTTAACAAAGGAGTTCATCTGGACCAATAAATATAATGATATGTTCTCAGTATTTTATGTAATTACCATTTACCTCCATAATATACATTTCATGTAAGTGCATCATTTATGCTTGGATGCATTTTCCACGTGATTTGATTTACAGGTGTTCTAAATGGTGCTCAAATGAGCAGGTCACATAGAATAGTAGTACCGGATCATTGGGTGCTTCAATATGTTCCATGCAAAAACATTAAAGTGATTGACCAGTTACCGTAATAAAAAAAAAAAAGTGTAGTCACCTTTTTGTCCCCCACAATGGATCGGTCCAAGTTCGGTGATCAACAACTCAACTAATCACTGAATCCCAGCCCTTGCCACCCCGGGACCAAACATGAGGTCGGGACTGATGGCATGTCGGGCCTGCGATAAGTCACAAGAGCACTACCACACCCTCTCTATTCATAGCAATGGAGAGGGTGTTCTGAGGTCTGACATACCCCCTCTATTATAGTCTGTGATTGATGGGGGTGCACGAGTCAGACACGTGCGCTCCAGTCAATGACGGAGCAGCATAGAAAGCACAGGCTGTGCCGTGAGCTGAGATCCATTGGTGAGTTCTATAGAAAAAGTGAGTCTTCTTGATGTGGGTATGTGACACCGCATTATCTTTGTGTTGCTCCTCTCTATTCTCTCTTCCCACAGCCAGTGGTGCTACTGGTCTTGGAGAAATGAACTCACCCCAAACTTGCAAGCTCACTATTTCAATCAGTCATTAATGAAATTCAATGCCTTCTACCATGATAGCCATCGGAGTAGAAGTAGAAAGCAAAGAAATAATGCAATACTTTTCAGGAAGTGTATATTTAGGGTAAGCTTTCAAGAAAACATACTTCTCCTTGTCAGGCATACTGTTATCACTTTTGATAACACCATGTCTAGAAAAGTTTTTGGCATATAGCTCTGTTTACACACAGAGATCGGAACAGAAGAGGGGAGTAGTCGCATGCCTGGTCTCCTTGTGATCTGCACCGTGCTTCCACCTCCAGGCTTTCTGGATTGCTGGGCACAGGAGTGCATCTTAGATGCAAGATGCCAGAGATGTGCCCCTCCATGAACACGCCATGAAAATGCGGGAATGCTCTAATACTTACCAATAACTTAGGGACTACAGGGCCTTTTTGAAAATAGCTTGAGGTTTAGGAAAGTGCAATGTGTAGCCCAAGACAAAGGGACAAAAATTTGGTTTGCCCTTAGTATACCTTTAAGGCTTATCGTAAGGTATAGGACACATAGAACTTCCTTTAAACTTATGGAACTTCCTTAAAGCATAGGGTAGGACATGACATACACACAATTTTGTTAAAGCCTATGGTAATGAATGTTGCAAGTCAAAGAAGATTATGATGCAGCTTATGAGGACATGATGCAGGTTGGACTTTTCTTAAACTTAAGGAAAAGCATGATGCAGTTGGGTCTTAGGTAAGGCATGATACCAGGGGGAACTTTACTTAAAATGTAAGCAGATCATACCGGTTCGGACTTAGAATTTCTAGATTGTAGGAATGGAATGGCCACACACAGGAAGATACATTTTGCATTAAAACTTCAGTGTGGTAAATCCATATCTCGAGGAAATACAGTAGCACTGATATCCTAATGATGTTAATAATCCTAACTGACTGTGACATTTTGAATTTTGCTTAGTGGACTTTTTCTAAATAATCCTAACTCTGTTTTGAACACGTTTCTTATCAACATGATTAGTGGTTCTCCAGCGCCAGCCTGACTCATAACACCTGAATCACTAAGCGTCATTGACTTTGTAGAGGTCATACACATGTGCTTTGGAGCTGCGGTGTTCTGGTTCATAACCCAATGATAATGACCCGTATCCTCCTTCAGTTATGCTTGCTTTGTTACAGAGCACCATAATTACTATTAATCCCTCCAGTGCACTGCAGGCTCATAATGCACTACAAATGACTTACTTTTCCCGATCTGAAGGGGTTTAATTGCCAATATCTTCCTGGGAGATTACTAAATAATTGATTAGCTCATTGTGCATATCATTAGGACCAAGGCCAAATTAGTTACTAAACAACTGGGACTTAATGCGAAGTTTTGCTCAATCCTTATTGGGCATTACTTTCCTATTCACGATGAAAAAGCAATTTAACATATTTGTTTAGCGGCAGTGTGAATGTCCTTTAGAAATATCAACAATGAATGGAAAAATTACACAAAATTATTTTTCACAGTTTTATAAGACCATAAATGTTCTCATAGCTCAGGACTTCAGCTTAGAAGTGCATATCAAAGTGATGAAAAGATTGCTGTCTGCAAAGCTAAATAGAACCTTTTCTTTTTCATAAAAGAGATACATTTCTAGTACGCTTTTTTGCATATAATGATTCCTACTTCGATGAAAAAAAAATTAACCTATCACTTGACAAAGACTTAGGAAGTCTATTTTTAGATGATTGTCATCAGCTCCACCAATACCTCCCTCCATTGTCATGAGCTCAGCAATGGACGTAATTGAGGAAATATAACAAAACAACCTTCTCTACTCAATCTGATACTAAAGAGCTTGTCTACTATACTTTAATTCTAGGATTCTTTCTAGGATCCTTACCACCACTTTGTACACGACCATTCTATCTTCTTCAGCTCAACAATGGATGTCAATGAAGAAATATAACAGCCTCCTCTTCCCAATCTGATACCAAAGAGCTTGTCTACTAAACATGAATTAGAAGATTCATTCTAGGATACTTACAACCCACACTACCACTATGTTCATGATCATTCTATCTCCTTCAACTCAACAATGGATGTCAATGAAGACATTTAACAGCCTCTTCTTCCCAATTAATGTAAGTAAGTAGTACATTACTAGTAAACATATATTATAAATTATAAGATTCATTCTAGGATCCTTACGACCCTAACCACCACTACAAACAAGGCCATCCTATCTTCTTTAGTTCAGTAATGGACGTCATTGAAGAAATATAACAACCTTCTCTTCCGAATCTGACACTAGAAAGTTTGTCTATAATGTTTATAAATTCTAGGATTCATTCTAGGATCCTTACCAACCTCGCCACCACTATCTTCTTTTATCAGCTCATCGATGGATGTACGTGAATAAATATTCACTTTTCAACCTCTTCTCAATCTGATCCCAGCCTGTAAGCTTGCTAGTATGGTGTTGATTCTGCAACACCTCTCAATTCCACTACAAGCATGGACATCCATTCTCATTCAACTCAGCGATGGATGTCACTGAAGACATGTAACTGTTTTTTTGCCGACAACCTCCTCTTATCAATCTGACCCAAGACTGAAAGCTGTCTTCAATGCGTTTATTCTAGGGAAGCCCTTAACACCACTACAAACCTCTTTTCTTGAGTTAGCTCAGTGATAGACATCACTGAAGACAAATAAGTGTCCCAGTGGCAGCCCCATCCCTTTCACAATATGATGCAAGTCTGATAGCCTGTCTACTGCGTGTTGATTCTAGGATACCTTGCACTATTACTAAGAGCTGGACCATTTTCTCCTCTTCTGATAGCCCAATGATGAAAGTCATTGAAGAAATATAACAACTGATTTGACAACTTTTGCCTCTTCTTCTCGGTGTGATCCAAGACTAAAGTCTGTCTACTAAGATTTCATTCTAGGATACCCCTCTACATCAGTGCGAACATAACATGTTTATCATTCTTTAGATAAGTGATGGATAGATTTGAAGAAATACAAGGCTTCAGTTGCCAACATCCTTTTTTTCTTAATTTTAGAGACACTGTTCACTATGTTAATTTGTCAATCAACCACCACAACTAAAAGTGTATGCACTTATTAGAGGGATACATCTGAAGTTATATGTTATGAAAAACAGAGGGCTTCCATTGCTGAACTACAACAAGAGACTCATTTTAGCTTACCTCTAACCACTACCACTGCCAGCAACAATTTTTGTATTTTTATCAGTCAGGGGTGTGATGAATGTTATGTAACAAGGGCACAGTTGCCTTACGTTACTAGAAAATCTTTAAATGTCATGATTTTCATGAATGAATACAACAGAAGAGACAATAAAAAGTGAAAATACAAAGTGTCATGTAGACTAAAGACTTGTGCTAAGAAAGAACTCAGATTGTGGTAAGCTAAAAATAAGGTCGGGGTTTCCTAACAAAGGTCTGAAGAGCTATCGTAGGGAGCAACTGTCACCTGTTGCTCCTCCCTCATGAGATCTGGATTTGTTGGCCTGGTTGAAGTTCTATGAAAATACATAGAAGCCAGTTTAGTAGAGCCACTCCCAGATATGATAGGCAACCTCTAAACAGGATACACAAGACTTAAGGGGGTCACAGCACTCAACCCTGTTAGCTTGCAACCAAACCTATAACTCGTCTCTAAATCTGCTTAAAAACAGAGCTCTTGGTCCACACACATCTGCAGAAGTAGCTGAAGCTGCACCACCAAACACCATGGTGCCTCTGTGCAGGTGCAGCCCTAACTCTAATCTATGAGAGCCCCATTTGGGTCATACAATTTAATGGATACATTGGGAGCAGCTTACCTGATGTTGCCCTATAAACTGAGTGCAGTACATGGGGAGGAGGGGTTGAAAGCCTGCAGTACAGCTTCAGACCCCCCCCCCCCCCACACCATGTGCTTTCACAAAATCAAAGGAAACAAAGGAGGGGTGGCAGCCACCTAGACCAATGTATAACTAAACTGGGAGGTGCACGTGAGCAGGGCAGTTAGGATACACAAGTCTTAAAGAGGCGAAGAGAGAAAATAAGGCATTCTAGGGAATTTCACACAGCAGGGGCATGAAAAATCAGGATGCCCCATGAAGAGGAACAAAATCCTGTTTTTTTGTTCCTCTTCAACACTTCTATCCTTAGGAAATAATGTAAAATAGAAAGTTCCACTCTACATACTATGCAATAGTTATCAGTTTATTAAACTGGCCACATGATAAGCCCCCCCCAGGTTAAACTTCGTTATCACTGCTACATTATACGCCAATTTTATTTCAAATTAAAAAATATAACTGAAATATTTTATCATCCCAAACTGCACATCCTTTGTACTGAATTTTATATATTGAATAAAACTATATACATAACTGTATTAAATCTTGGTTATTTAAACCTTTTCCTCTACAACCTTTTTCGCTTTGTCCTTGTCCATATAATACAAACACAGAATTCATTTTTCTCCTTTCTTATCTCAAATAAGAAGCTGAATTGGAAACACAATCTTACATTTTGTTAATTAAGTTGAATAATCAACATAACACATATCAAGGGCACGCTGCCGGTTTCACCTTCTTACCAGCTGGCGGGTAAATAATGTTGGGGCGCAAGGATATCTCAATATACCCTCGATAAGGTCACTGTCTCAGCAGGCATTTTAGTTTATGGTTAGAAGTAGATATTTTATATCTCTCTAGAAATTAAGTACATGAGAACATAAATTAGTTCATTACTAGTTCATTACTGCTGGATAATTCCCTACATGGCAGGCATAGCAATGTTCCAAGGCATTAGCATTTGAAGACATGACCATATTTTTAATATTGGCTTGACCAAGAGTTCTACAAACAGTCCCACAAAAGTAAAGGAGCACTATCACAAAAAAAGGTACAATAATAAAAATCTGTATAACATGTTAGATGGTGGAAGGAGGGGTTACGTATGCATGAAAAATATCCAGCAAGGCAAATTTTTATATTTTAATGAAAGGAAGAGGAAATCGGGGGTGACAGGCTCTGTCACCCCGGATACACTAAACCCGTCACCCCTGGATTTTATTCCTACGATAAGAAAATAAACCACAAGCTAGGAAGACGTTTGATTCAGTTTAGGTATATAAGTGACCCCTCCTCTCATTAGCCAACATGGATTTTTAATATTACACAATTTTGCGATCGTGTACATTTAAAATCGAGCCATATGATTACTAAAAAGCTGATCCTATCAGGTCTATAGTTCGTAAATGCTAATGCCTGCTCTGGTCTACAACCGTAGGTAAGGGACTCCATAGGTTCTAACCTTCAATATGTCTGGCCATGGAATGCTGATTCTTCCAGGTCTGGCGTTTAAAAATGTCAGTGCTGTTAAGGTCTTTCCCTTCCCAGACTGGACTAATAATAGACCAGCTAAAACATTTAAACTGATCTGTTGAGATCTAGTGACTAAAAATAGAAATGCCTCTGAGGTCTTTCTCCAAAGATAAGCAATATCATGGCTTCTTTTATTTCGTTAAATACATCCAGCCATGGAATGCTAGCTGATCTGCTGAAATAGAATAAGCCTTCCTCAATGGCCCTTCTGATTTTTTATTTTGGAGATGTTGATGATGCTAAGTCATTAGTATGCTAGACCCTAGCTTTTTTTTTTTTCTTCAGTTCAAAAAGTCCAATCATAAGCAGTTAAAAGTTCTGTTGAAAAGAGTAAATGGATTCTTCTCGGTCTAGTGTGTAAATTTTGATGCTGCTAAGGTCCTAGTAGCCAAAAGCTGGCTTGTATTCTGTAATTCCAAAAGTCCAACCATGGACTGTTAAGAGAGCTACTGAAATATAACAGCCTACGGATCAATGAAGTAGGGCTTGGTCTGCTGCCCAAGGTGAGCACAGGCTTTTTTTAATGGCCACAGATATAGTTGAATGGGTGGATCTAATGAAACGTAATAATAGAATAAGTATGGATATGTATTTTGCTCACCAACAATATTGTACATGGGTCTATCAATAGTGAATGGTGCACCAAATGGTTCAATATTGCTGGGACTAAAATATCTCTGAATTTGAATTTTGCTCACCAACATTATTGTATATGGGTCTATCAATAGTGAATGGTGCACCAAATGGTTCAATATTGCTGGGACTAAAACATCTCTGAATTAGAATTTTGCTCACCGACATTATTGTATATGGGTCTATCAATAGTGAATGGCGCACAAAATGGTTCAACATTACTGTGACTAAAACATCTCTGAATTTGAATTTTGCTCACCAATATTGTATATGGGTTTGTCAATAGTAAATAGTGAATGGTCCACCAAATGGTTCAACATTGCTGGGACTAAAACATCTCTGCCCATCTTACCTTATGATGGAACACGTCTGCGGTCCAAAGTGAGCACAGGCTTTTTTAATGGCTACAGATATAGTTTAAGGGGTGGATCCAATGAAACGCTAATTATGGAATAAGTATGGATTTTAATTTTGCTCACCAACAATATTGGATATGGGTCTGTCAATAGTGAATAGTGAATGGCGCTCCAAATAGTTCAACATTGCTGGGACTAAAACATCTATGTCCATCTTATCTCAAGACGGAACACGTTTCGTTGGAGTCCAAGTGGCATTGGAGTCCTCACGCAGATATCAATGTAAAGTAGGGGTGGTTCAGGGGTCTGGATCCTAACCAACCTCCCAAAACTGGGGGGGTACAGCGTTGTTGTGGCTGTCTTTTGCTGTTCTCTTTGACGTTTCTACAAATAGTTTATTGCATATCCTCATCATCCTAGAAATGATAGAACTGACACACTGGTGCACTTTGATTATTTTCCATTTCTAGGCTTACTGTATACTGTATAATGTATTTGGACCATGCTCTGCTCAACTGGCTTCTCGTCTGACACATTAATCAAATGGTAATATTTAGTCTCCTGAAACACAGGTCCCCTTGGCATTAAAATGGTCAAGGTACAGTACATATAAGTAATCCACCACTGTTGGATACACTCAATGCTAAAAGCATGAAGGCCTTCCTCACCCTTGGCAATGAATAAAAACTCATTTTTCTATCCTAGGTAGAAAGAAAAATCTCAGAGGAGCTACAGTAGATACAGACAAAGGACCAAGCAAAATATGATTGCTATCTTTTCACTTAGGATTTCATTACAGTTTAAGGTCAATGCATAATGGGAAATATCACAGGACTCCGGACCTTCCTGGCAATTTCAAGAAAAAAAAGTGAAGATTGTTCTGCTGAGCTATGATTATTAAGTATAGGGGAATAAAATAAAATCACCGGCTGTTAAAAGAAATAGAAAATCCACATTTTTTTGTGTAACTGATTTCTTGACTGTTTCACAGAAGGTTAAGGGGACCAACAGTCTTGCGGTTTTAAAGGATATTAAAGCTGAACTAGATTTTTTTAGAATTTTAAATTGGGGACAGCGAATCTATTAAAAAATAACAAAAAGGATAGGAAAAGAATAGCCAGCAGTAATAATCTTTGGATTTTGGTCAGGGTTGAATTGCCATGAACACACACAGGGAGGGATTCAGCCACCATGGATTTCTCCCTATGGAGTGTTCTAAAGGGAGGCTGGCAGCTTCCCAGGTGAGTAGCTCTGGCTGCATTGCATGTCCCAACTTTGGGGACTCAAAAATAAGAGTAGGGACCACACTAAACACAGAGTGCCTTGCCGGGGCAGTGTGGCTTCCACATGTATCTGCAGATATGTGCAACCAAGTCTCTGTCTTTCCACACAGATAGATATGTTTGGTGCCTAATACTTGGATGATGAGAGGGTTAAACTGGGCGGTAAATTGGTTCCCAGGCCCTGAATAATAATGATGATAATTTTGTATAAATAATAGTGATGGAGCTACTCCCACCCCCTTTGCTCAGGGCTGAATTTGACCTGGATATTGCCCATTTGGCTTGGCTCGGACAGACCGTAATTAAAGCAGATCAAAACCCACATTTTTAACTAGCATCCCCATGAATACTATGCTCCCCCCCCCCCATGAATAGTAAATTTTGCATATTTTTACTGCTCTAGCTTCATTCTAATTACAGATAATGGCGCCTGTTTTAGCTGTAAAGCTCCGCCTCCTCCATTCATTGCCACTCCTGTGTGTGATATATGTATATGTATGTAAGTGCCGCATTTATGCAATGACTGATTATCCACACTTATTATCCATCCCTGACTGGCCCATGTCTACATGAGCAGGTACGCTGGCTAGGCGGGCCAATAGTATCTCTAGCTTTCTAGTCTCCAGAGGGGCCAGCGACACAGGAGGTGTAAGGACCCAAGCATCATGGAGAAGTTGGCAGCAGCAGCACCTGGCATCTGAAAGAAAAAGAGGGCGCAAACAAAGGTTCTCTGCCCCTCGGTCCAAGCACTTTCACATTGAGTGATCCCACCACATTGCATGGAAGTGCACAGCTGTGCCCCCATTAATGGGAGAACCAAAGGGGTGGCTTTGTGGGCCGCTCTGCAGTATCAGTGGTTTTTGGGTTTTCAGCAAGGCGAGATGGGAGGCATAAGGACCCAGGCATGGTGGAGGAGGAAGCAGTGGCACTCGGCATATGAAGGAGAAGGCAGAGGAGGCACCTGCCATCTGAAGGAGGAGGCAGCAGCACCCAGCATCTGGAGAAGGAGGTGGCCATGGCATCTGACTGACATCCAGAGGCTTCTAACCTTACTGCTGCCTACCCAGCCTTACAGTGATCTATATTTACCACTTAGGGCTTGGTCAGGAAACAATACAGATGCTGACAACTCTTATTTCTGTGACTGGAGGGAGGTTTAATGTGGTCCTATGGAATCCTAGGAAAGCCACAACCTCTCTGAAAGTCGGTGGTTATTTAAACCAGACCAAAAGCCTGGCACAGTTGGAAAAAAAGGTAACGGCCATTTTGGAGCTTCCTCTCCCAGCATCTTAGCCATGTCGACATAACTGACAATGCACAGTAACAGGAAGCCCAGCAGCACTTCCTGTTTGCAGGTGGCCTGCAAATGCACGAGCCGCCATCTTGTTTCAAAAATGTACTACAGCAGGAGTTTGAAAAAGGTAAAAGAATTTAAATGTGCAGCAATCTAAATTGCCCTGGTGAGGGATGCATATGAGCACTGTTTGTTGTGTCGGTCTAGTTTAAGTTATTTTTGACTGTTGGTCTGCTTTAACAAAACCTAAAGTGTTTATTACCCTAAGCAATCAAGCTAGGGCAATATATATATATATATATATATATATATATATATATATATATATATATATATCATCATTGTAAATGGATGCATAGTGATTAGACTCAAGATGTTCAGTGTGGAAAACCGGAAAAAAACGGAAAACCGGAAAATGATACTTGGGTACCACTGCGCTATAACAATAGAATTATTTAAGTATTAGCTAAATTATTTTTTCTTGGCAACCCTGTGAAACATTGTGTGCTTCGTTAGAAGTGTTGTATTGTATTTATGCATATGTGTAATGTGCAGCGTATGGCAGCGTGACTTGTACTCAGACAGATTCAGAGAGCCATATGTAGCCAGTGTCTTGAAATTGTAAATATTACAATACAGCGCAAGCTTGGTAAAATAGAATACAACATACATCAGTTTTGTTCTATATTCACAATCCCCAACATCAGTCATGCTGGATGCCGGGGCTGATATAGAAGGACCTTTGTGATGATTTGATTATTTTGCTACTTATCTAGAACTAGCCAGGTCAGGTCTGAGCATCTAGCCAGCCTTGGATGCACCTGAAATGGTATTAACATCGCATATCACAGGGGTGGACTGAGGCCAAATATTCCGGCAATCTACTATCCATGGCCAGCCCATAACCAGCCTATGAGCTGCTGAACACCTCCCCCAATGAGGTTTCCAGAAGGTCGGTGAGAGCATTAATGAGCTGAAACTATCGATGATGATGGGTGTGAGTGAATATGGTGATTCCTCAAGTCACTGTACTAGAGCTTTAGCACTGTAAGGGAAAATACAGGGGTGGTTATGCTCCTCCCCAAACATGACAAAGAGGGGCTGAGATTTCTTAGTTGGAATGTACCAAGGATACAGGTTTCACAAATGGATTTAGGGGAGGCAGGGAGCTTGGGGAGGGGGGATGAGTGAATCCCAACACATGGTTCTGATAAGGTGCCAGTCAAGTTGGCGCCTTGTGCTCCCTATGGCCAGTCCATCTCTGTATATATAAGCCGGGATCCTGGGTGCAAAAATGGTAGCATCATCTCTGCAGTAAAAACTCTTGGCACAAGTTTTTTCATTTATATAATGCTGCATCTGAAAAATATACAGCTTAAAGCAGTAATCAACAGAGGGACTTGTTTCCCCTGGCAAAATTGAGCGCTGTGATTGGACGGCACGTCACAGGGTTTTTCCGGGTGTCTGGCTGCTGGCAACCACATGACCTTGGTGGCCAATTTCACAGGGGGAGAAAGATAAGATTTCTCCAGTTTAACGTGATGAATGCACGTCAGCATCTGTATTGGGAAGCTCCCTGCAATAGAAACGACAACCATTTTGTGAAAAAACGGGTGTTGTTTCAGTTTAATCATTTGATAAAACCCATATATATATATATATATATATATATATATATATATATATATTTCTATTTAAAGTCATAGTGGTTTATATTCTGTTTGGATTGACATGCAATGCAGGCATCATCCCTAAACCTTTTTTTTGCTAATTCTGTTGAGTGCCAGGAAAACAACATGGCCAACTATTTCTTTGTCTTTGCCCAGTGAACACCCCAGCACTCAAATTATTCAGAACACATGCCCCCCCCCCCCCCCCCATATATAATAGCAGTAGTAAACTGTAGGGCGGGCCCAAGACAACCCAGTCCAATATAATGGCCTACCATTACCTTTAATTGGTTTAATTGGAAAATTATATGAAGGGCATGCATGGGCAATGTCACAGCCCTTGTGCCAAGGATGCCATGAAAGTAAAGGTTTACAGACAAAAGCCTTGATTCAATAAAGGTAGAAAAAAATTCTCATTATAGTAAAAAATTCAATTTATGAGGAAAAAGCCTGAGAATGTCACTGTTACTGAATCACTAGATAAAAAGACAATGAAAGTCAATGGCAGCTTTTACTACAGTGTAGAAAGGAGTAAAAAGTTCTCTACTTTTCTTAGGAGTAAAAAAGTGCCATTGACTTTCATTGTTTTCTTATCTGGTGATTCAACAACAGTGACATTCTCAGGCTTTTTTTCTCATGAATTGAATCTTTTACTACCATGAGAATTTTTTTCTACCTTTATTGAATCGAGGCCAGAGGCCTCAATTCAATAAGAGTTTTATAAAAATCTCCTGGTAGTAAAAAATGCAATTTATGAGAAAAATGCATGAGAATATCACTGTTGCTGAATAACCTATTTTCTTAGTACATATTGTACAGGGAACACTAAAGCATTTGTATCACTCTCCAGTGAAAGAAATTACAATTAGAGCTCAACCAATTTAAAAGATTAGTTTACTTGGAATTTGGATTCATACTTTATTTTTTACATATTTAAAAGTTTAACGTTTTAGGCCTTGATTCAATAAGAGTTGAAAAAAATTCTCATGTAGTAAAAAATTCACTTTATGAGAAAAATGCATGAGAATATCACTGTTGCTGAATCACCAGCTAAGAAAACAATGAAAGTCAATGGCACTTTTTTACTCCTAAGAAAACAAGAAAAATTGTTATTACTTTTTACACTGTAGTAAAAAGTGCCATTGACTTCCACTGTCTTTCTAGCTAGTGATTTAATAACAGTGACTCTCAAGCTTTTTTTTCATAAAGTGAACATTTTACTACCATGAGAATTTTTTTCAACTCAGGGCTTAAAACCTTAAACTTTAAAATATGTAAAAAATAAAGTATGAATCCAAATACCTAGTAAACTAATCTGATAACATTTAAATTGGTTTAGCTTTAATTGTAATTTCTTTCACTGGAGAGTGAAACAAATGCTTTAGCGTTCCCTGTACAATATGTACTGGGAAAATGAGACTAAATTAAATATGCTGTTTCGTCTGACTACGGTGACAGAAAAAATAAAAATCTCAGAATGGATCTGGCCTAATAAAGAAGCTTGTAGAGAAAGTTTGGCAATAGAAATGCATATAGCGCATCCTCATAGGATTGACAGATAGTCCTGTTATAAACCGATGCAGCCTCCACAACATTTTACAGTGGCGTTCAGTGACTGATAGATTAGAGCGAACATGCTTTTTATTCCTTATACATTCTGAAAACTCATCACGCCGATAATGGCCAGTCTGAGGCAGCGGAGGAAAGCTATTGCTTGCCTGCCAAATGTCACAAGAGCATCATCTAATAATATTATCATGCTGGAAGAAGAGGTAGGAGGGCTGCCGTTATTAGTGGCTGCCTGAGATCGTCATTATGTGAGATTCAGTTTCACAAAGGTTCCCCAAAAAATGAGTTTTCAAAAATAGGACTACGCGTTTCATCATAATTTTTCCAATGTACGCATGGGCCAGACATAGCGGTGACTAGTGATGAGTCGAAGAGGTGTTCATCTGTCTCAGAACTCGTTTGGCCGAAGACATAAATCTATTTTGTTTTTCTAAGCCTCAAGGCCAAATGGCACTGAAGCAATCCAACATCCTGGTTGCTGATGCCCTTCCTGTGCATGCCCCTCCCCACCGATGTAGTTGAGATATATATATATATGTAATAGATGACATAGAAAGACAATTATTACTCTCGTTTTCCCTCTCTGGAACCCCCCCGAGATGCAGCATCCCCAGCTTCTCTGCAGCCGTGGACACTCCTGCGTCCAGCCTTTCTGAATAGTGTGCCTCGTCACAGCGGCACCTTTGAGATCAGCCAATCTCAAAAGTACCACAGGGCGTGGAAAAAGCCCGCTTTTTTAAAAAAAAAAAAGGTGCCATCGCTGAGCCCGTTGTACGATATGCTTTAAAGGTTTTTATATTAGTTTAAAATATTCACATTTTAGAAGACTCATAACAAGTGGCAGTAAGATTTTAGGGTCAAAAGGCAGAATAAAAAAATTTACCCCAGAACTCTTTTGGCCGAAGGTGTAAATCTATTTTGTTTTTATATGCCTCAAGCCAACTGGCACTGAAGCAATCCAACATCCTGGTTGCTGATGCCCCTCCTGTGCATGTGTCAGCAGCACCCAAGGTACGATCTGCTTTAAGGGTTTTTATATTAGTTTAAAATATATACATTTTAGAAGACTCATAACAAGTGGCAGTAAGATTTTAAGGTCAAAAGGCAAAATTTAAAAAATTGGGGAGTCTTAAACATTTACCACTGGCAGTACAATAGGTCAAAACTGTCTATGTTGTGTTGGTGTATTATTTTTAATACTAAAGTAAAAATAGATAAAAAGCAGCACTATAGTAGCTGGATAAGTGAGATTTAATGGTGGCATTGAACAGAGTCAAGAACTAAGGCTTTCATTATTGAATAGTCCTTCGGCTCAATTTTTCACAAAAAGTTGAGATTTTGGAGGACCTTCATGAAATTAAGGTTGGGTTTTATGGTCCTTGGAACGCAACTAAAGAAGCCAAATGGTACTAATTACCAAAGGTATCAAATTCCTGAAGCCAGCCCAATTGCTCCCAAAATATTTGGGGTAGGTATCCCCCTTTAGCACACAGGTTACTGTGCTCATATACCATAAACATCTGCAATAAGGCATTGTAAATGCAACGAGAATAACATTTGAGATCTTAGTCATCCACCCAGCTTGATTTATGGCATTTGGTTTATTGCGTCCATATTGCAAAGAGATTCGGGCAGTGATGGCGCATAAAATGATAAAGCCGCCATTGTTTTTTTTTTTTTATACCATGATGATAAACCTGTTTTTCTCCTTATTTATAACTTTACAGATATATTGTTTAGGATCTTTTAACTCACACAAGGCACACTAAAAGGAAAAGTTTTAGGACTTTTTCCATTAAGGTCCAAAGCCTTATAAATAATGTTTTCTACACAGGAGAGGTTCGGTAGTATTTTACGACAGCAGCTTGCCAAATGTCAGTGCTCAAAAGTCTTCAAGATGACCAACTTAAAATAAGAGTAAGGAATAGTTTTAGGGAGTTTGTTTTTAAAGGGCAAGTTTAATTTAATCATACATATTGGTTATGGCTGTCATTTAAACTGTAAAAGCTTTGTCTTTTGGAAGACATCACTTGGTTTAAAAACCTCTAGCTCCTAGCTCTCTCCTGAAGAACTGGTCTACAAGATCACAGTAAAATGATCCTTATTAGTTCATTCTAGGTTGGTCAATAATTCCAAGTTCAAGCATGGAGTAAATCTTATTTCATTTTACTTGTTATTATGTTATTTAGGTCCTGATTTATCAAGCACTATCTGCCAGAATATGCCACATTGGTGAAAAGTCGATTTGAATTTTCTTTTTACACTGGCGCATGTTGCAGCATTGCAAGAAACACATAAAAAATATAAATACATAAAATAATATAAATAAAAAGTATAAACAGCACTTGCCCCGAATTTTATTTAACCTACATTTATCTTTACTAACACACTTTAGACCTGGTGATGGAGGTTTACCCCAAAACCTTCTCAGCAGAGGCAAGCTGGCGTAAAAAATCAGCTTGGGATTTTACCAAGCTATTACTAGCCCTAAACATCCCTGCTGAGCTCTGCCCCCAATGTGCTTACCAACTGGTCAACAAGTACGTCCTACAGCTAAGGCTATATTGACTCCAAAAGTGATGGTACTGAAGCTTTACTATTATCAATGTAAATGTGATAATGTGTGATTATGCCCTGCCCCTACATTTGTGATGCTGGAATTATAGCATTAGAGGAGCAGCACATGGAATGGTGTGGTTTTTCTTTGGAGGGGTATAAGGGGATGGTTGGGCCTGGGCGAGCAGGACATGCGTGGGGAAATTGCATTACTCCAGACCAGGAGGGATCTTTGGTAGAGGCTACAGCCAGCCCCTGAAGTGAGGCCCCCCAAAATTTCTACCAGCCCTCCCAGTGGCCAGTCTGCCCCTCGTTCTCAGTTCCCAGGATGGAAGAAAGGTAAGGACAACCACCCTTAGGATAGCAAACATGCTTTCAATGTGTTTTCTTCTATTTTAAATTTGGCATTGAATTAAAAGGCAAATTCCCCCTTGTCACAATATTTTAACCCCCTTCTGGAACACCAAGAAACCACCATTACCAACTGGAAGATAAATTAAGACTTTAACACTTAAAGCGATCTTATAGCCATATGTTAACCACTTCCTCATTCACGAGTGGCTGGTAATCACTTGACTGTTGATAACCAATCTGGATTTCCCAGTGGGATTGCACATCAAACCAGGATGGTTTCAGGTTTCACCTGATTAACTGCCATTTGGTGCCACACACCATGAATGAGGGAGTGGTGACTTGAGTATAGTGTCACTTTAAGGTCGACAAGTAGTCAAGGGTGATCCAGGAATGTGTGCTGACCTTGTGTGAGCACTTATCAGCACTTACCAGTTTTTGTTGGTTCAAACAAGTTAATTCAATCTCTGTAGACTCATCTTTGGAACAGACATATACATTTTCTGGCAGAATTCAAATTTAAAATGACTGACAGCTAAATGGTATAATATGAGGAACAGCAAAGGTTTTCTAAAACTCTTGAGACCACATGATGATGCCATAATTAGATCTTGTGATGGAAATCCAAATTCATTTACTATGCTGCTGCCATGAATTTCAATATGGCAAACTGGTAGCCTACATAACATATTCATTCCACTGGAGGACCTCCAGTATGGCCCAGTATAATATAAAAGGTACCCAGAATGTGATGGGCTTCTATATTAATGGGCATGGAAATAAAATAAATCCAGGAGAGACATTTCTTTGACAGTAATGACAAACTAAGTCATCTGGTCATGTCTCTCGAGAATATATTAGCACTATATGTATACTGTACATTTAAATGGTCAACCATTCAATTTTCTTCTAGGGAATTTGATGTGCTACTTAATTCCTAGTCTTAATATACCCTATATTAGGGCACAATCATATTTTCACATTTTAGACTTATTTTATTAAAGCTCCTTATTTAAATGTGTTACTTTCTAACTCTGAAATGGAACCTGCCAGTGAGAACATGCACATTGGGGGAGGAAAGGATGCTGCTGCACACACCTCTGGTGGAGAATTCGTTTACAGCATGGATCATGTCTAAGCGAGTGTGTGGCTGGGGCAGGAGTTAGGAAGCAATTCCTACTATGGGGAATACTTTGAGATGCCCCCAAGGTATCCTGCTTATTGACTTTTGGTCTGGTTTACAGTAGATCTAGGCAAGGTATTAAGAGGAAGCTCCTCTGTTCTTAGGGAAAAGTTGCCATGGGGGTCCACCTTAAGTTTCTCAGAAGAACTGTTGTAGATATTTGCAGTAGTGGTTCGCCGAACCTTTTTGCTGCCTGAGGCAAATTACAGAAAGGTGCCCCCCAGGGTGTACTGCTCAACTCATAAATAAAGCATTTGCCTCTATGTCTGGCTTCTTCCAATGATAGGAGTGGAGCCAAATGGCAGTGGGAGTAGGGGACATGGCCGCTAACTCTGAACCACCAAATTTTGACTGTAAAAACATGACAGCATGGAGCAACACCCCTGATCCCCGCTGAGACAGTAAAAATAAATTGAAAAAACAGGTCAAGCAATTGCTGCCCTAATCAACCCCCCCCCCCCCCCCCCCGCGCCACAGTCCCACCAGCGGCAGCTGCCTTGTTAAAGGTGCAACCAAGGTGGCCAGTACAGCTTTGTTTCATTTTTTCAATGAACTATGCTCTGCACTTAGGAAATTAGATTTTATTTCATGGTTATTCCCATCCTCATATGCTATCCATATGTATAATCCTATTGTTATGTTTGGGTTAATCCAGCAAAGACCCAGGAAGCCTTTCTATGAATAGCCGCACTACCAATGGGTTAATTAAATATAATAGCCCTTTATTTCATATCTGGGTATGTACAAACAAACAATGATATTAAGTCACACTTCATTAAAAACCTTTAAAAACATCGGATCTCTGGGTATTTTTGTATGCTCTAATAAAAAGGCTGACAATGTATATAAACTGTTCCATAAAGAATTCACGCAAACGTGATCAGAATGTGTCCATATAAATAAATAACAAATATCAATAAACAACAAATCAGCCTGACGAAGTGGCCCATCAGTGACCACGCAACGCGTCGTTGTCCCTACCTGTCCGGTCCTCTGGAGGATAGCTCTACATAATTGGTGATGTCATTTTGATTCTTATATAGTTCCGGTTAATATAGCTAGCACTTTGCACTTTAGACAGAGATCTTGTTTACATTCATAGCACTTGTCACTTTTTGATTGCTTTGCACTTTTTGATCACAGTACTGCTTACAATTTGTTATTTATTTATATGGACACACTCTGATCACGTTTACATGATTTCTTTATGGAACAGTTTATATACATTGTCAGCATTTTTATTAGAGCATCCAAAAATACCCAGAGATCCGATGTTTTTAAAGGTTTTTAATGAAGTGTGACTTAATATCATTGTTTGTTTGTACATACCCAGATATGAAATAAAGGGCTATTATATTTAATTAACCCATTGGTAGTGCGGCTATTCATAGAAAGGCTTCCTGGGTCTTTGCTGGATTAACCCAAACATAACAATAGTGTCTTTTCCACAGATTCTGTGGTAATTGCCTTTTATTTGCCAGCACCCATTTCAGTACTTTTGAGTGGTGGTGCGGAGTATAATTTGTCTGTAAAACATATGTATAATCCATCTACTGTTTTTATCATTTATATATCTATATATTATCTATCTATCTATCTATCTATCTATCTATCTATCTATCTATCTATCTATATATCCCATATCTATCTATCTATCTATCTATCTATCTATCTATCTATCTATCTTTCTTTCTTTCTTTCTTTCTTTCTTTCTTTCTTTCTTTCTTTCTTTCTATCAATCTATCTTTTTATCTAGGTCTCTATCTATCTATCTATCTATCTATCTAGATCTCTATCTATCTTTCTGTTTTTTACATTATTATATGTCTTTTTGAGGCTTATGACTCATATCTGACCTTATGTAAAATTGACGGTTTTATTGGATTTTTAATTGCTGATTTATTCCACCACTTACCTAAATTTTCAATAGAATAGTACCGCTGTTTGCTGTCGACCCGCACGGTCTCGGCGTAGGGGCTCCCGACTCCGTAACCAATGATATACCCCCGCACGACGATGTTGGGGTTTAGTGGAGGCGTCCAACTCATAATGATGCTGGTGGAGAGCGGTCTGACATGCAGGGAACTGGGCTGGTCTGGTACTTGGGATTCTGCGAGTCAAACAAAAAGAACATTAATATTCCATGGCCATCCTCCTACTCCTCCTTGCCCACAGCCTGACTAATATGTTTTGATCATTTTCTGAATGTGGAATGTTGTGTTATAAATAGATAATCCCGGCTCAGGGACCCAAAGCCTCTAACTAACTGGAAGCCAGAAAGAAACAGATTTCTTAGGAGGGTTATAGCACATGAAATGAATGTCATGATTAATGCAAACACAGTGTCATATTTATTGATCGCTGGCTGTGATTTCTATGTTTTCAAAGCAAACACGTCTCCCCCCCCCCCATGCCTTGTTATACAACATCCCTCATTTCCCCTCGCAGGTTTATATGCAATGTATTGTTTACATATTACATTTGCCTTTAGGTTGCATTTCACTATACGGTATGAATGTATAGTATAGTAATAGTGCAGGAACTGTTTTTCCCACGTGTCAAGTGTGTTAATATTTTTTTTAATATTTTTTAAAATGGACAAGTCAAAAATAATGGGAGGTCTGCTCACACCCCCACCCCAGGAGCACTCTGATTTTTAATGCCACTTTATAAAAAAAAGGAAAAGGAAGTCCAAAATCAGGCAGATTCAAGGTCCGACTGAGGTTTATACTGACTGGCCAGCCCAAGCTCGGCCCCATCCTCAATGTACTGTACTCCCAGCCATACGACGTGTGAGGTCTCCAATGGAGGCCATGGCATTACAGGTACAGATCAGGGGTAGGGGTGGATTTGGCACTCTAAATGCAATGGTACTAAAGCTTTAGTACTGTAGGGTATAGTTAATGTGGCAGGGGTGGGTGTACCCCTCGCTCCCCCTTGATAGGATGATGATGCTATAGCATTGCCGGGAAAGAATATGCACCAGTGTCTTGTCTGGGGAGAAGGGGAGGTACAGTGGGGCTGGTTATGTTAGTGAGGGGCTAAGCCACACTTTATCTTATCAGCTAAAAAACCCAGTTGATATGTTGCCCCCCCCCCATTGCTATAACCTTAGTAACATGTCATTGGGAATGTATATCCACCCCTGCAACATTATCTGATCTAAGATACTAAAGCTTCAGTACCATTGATGTGACCGCTGCTCATGACCTGTGCCAGCAATACCATAACCTTAGCAAAGAAAGCACATTGATGTGGGGTGCTTAGAAGGGCTGGACATGAGCTTGCCAGAAGAAGGCGGTATCCAGAGCTGATTTTTGGCCCCAGTTTGCTACTGCTGGCAGAGTGTTTGGCATTGGACACAGCAAATTAAGTCAATTCCAGCACAGACTTTGGGTTAGGTGGGCTGCGTTCTTGGAGGACTGTGTACCCAGCTGCTGGCCAGCCCCAAAGGAGAGCAGCCCACAAGTTCTTCCTCTGGTTCTACCTCAACCCCTGGACAGATTTACAAAAACGGACTAAAAGAATCATCCCACTGCTAACTCTAAGTCTTAATGGTTCCTAAAGAGTGCAGGAGCCCTTGTGCTTGCCCAGACCTGCCTAGTGCTGCTGTCAGCCCTGATTAGAGTACTTGCAGACCTGACCCTTTGCTGGGACACCATTTCCAGTAGGGGTTTAGATTTGATATAACCCAAGGGTGACCCTCCCTAATTTATCTCTCTTTAAATGATTTGTTTTGGGTAATTCAAATCCAAAACCTTTACAGATGTCTGACTACAAACAAGAAGCTCTCTCTTTGAAATATGAGGGGGTCAAGCCAATAGTTGTCCTTATCAAGACACTTTCTATGTTGCAGCAAAATATGAATACAGAATAAAAAGCACAAGCCTAATAGTCTAAGCATCACACGACAGACTGTAGCTATAATGAAGTATTCCCAAAAGGAGTCTTTTCTGGTCTAATTACTGCTTTTCTAAATGTTGTTTGTAGCCGGCTTTTAAGAAAAGCAGACCTAATATTTGCATAATTACCAGATGCTTCTTGCAAAATCAAGCCCGAAGATACAAAATAAATAAATTAAATAAAAATTAACATAGGTTCAGAACCAACCTAATAAATAAGACAAAAATACTTCATTGGAAAATATCGAAGTGTGTTTGCTAGATCAAATAGGCTTGTGAAATAAATGGAGCGGGGTGGGTTACTGGCACTTGGAAAAGGGTTGGGTGAGTAGTGAAGGGGGGGGGAACTAAATCTGATGAATTAGCTACTGGGGTGCTATCAGGGTCAGCATTTGGTCTACCTCCATAGCTGGGCCCTACACAGGAGGACTGCACGTGCTGCCCTGATGTTGGCTTAATTTGAAAGCATGCTGATGTCAACCATCCAGCACCCTCCCTCATACCTAAGTTACTGAGAAGCTCCATTACACATAACTAGTAACAGAGAGGTGGACCACCCACCATCCATGGTAAAATGGCTGAATACAGTTGTTAGTTGTAGATGTTAAAATACGAGGAGGCCGATTCATTAATAGCGGCAGGTAGCGACAGTTGAGCGACTGTAGCAGTATTTTCACAGCGCCCGCTAATAGTCGCTGTGCTTGGCCATTGTTCGGTTGTTGATAGCGACTCAGTCGGTGTGCAGTAATGTTGAATACGGGGTTAGGAGTCGCTATTTGACAGGTTCCGCGTATGGGTGCGCATGATAGCGACTGGTCAGAGCGACCGGCTCCCACCATATTCATCAAAAAATCATGCTCCAAAAATTCAAGCGCTGTAAAATGCATGTTTAAACCCCAGAGCGCTGGCGGCGATGTGTTAAAAGTAGTTTTTTAACCCCCAAACCACCATATTTTTGGAAACAAAAAAAAAATTTTTTTTTAAAGAATTTAGTAATATGAATACAATAATATCAGACCTGTAATATCAATTCTGCACAATTTTTTTTTTTTACCTTAAAAAAAATATCTAACATGGCAGAAGTGGTCACAGAATTTTTGAAAAAAAAAAAAAAACATTAATAACAATTAATTATGAACATTTAAAGATTGTTCAATTGAAATGCATTGGAGAGCGCCAGGTAGCGAGAGGTCATACCTGTCGCTGTTCAAGGTTGGACGCTGGCGCTGTGGGCTGAGGCTGGAATAATGATGAATGAGTGGCTATCTGGCGCTATCTCAGTCGCTAAGCATGATCGGCTTAATAAATGTGTGATTGTGGTGGGGAGCCGGCGTTCTCGTGGCGGTGCCCGTCATTACCGGTCGCTCACCAGTCGCTACCTGACGCTATTCCTTCATAAATAAGGGCCTTAGTTAGACCTTAGTGTTAGTGACTACAGCAGGGATGCTGTAGGCTTATTTCGCCAGCTGTAAGGCTTGAAGCTTTGACACAACTCATTTGCTAGGCAAAGAAGTCAGGTTAACTAGGAAATATCTGAATGTAAAGAATATGTAATACCATATAGCAAATAATCAAATTCAATTTAAATTATGAGTGCATAGCCTTTTATTTTAGGGGCCACATTGTCGTATTGTTCCACGTCAAGGGGCCACCATAAAATGCAGGCTGCAAATGCTTTTATGTATTTGCAGAGTTGGCAGGAAGAGGTGAAGTTGGTAGAAGTATGCAGAGGTAAGGCAGGGAGAGAAAAAATGAGCAGAGGTGAGGCAGGAAAAGGTGAGGTGGGCAGAGCCGGGATGGTAAGAAAAGTGATGGACAGAGGTGAAGAGGTGGGTAGAGATGGTAGAAGTAAACAGTTGAAGCAAGCACAAGTAAGAAAAGAAGAGGTAAGCAGAGGTGAGCTGGGAAAGAGTCTACAAAGGCATCTCTAGACACACCCAACACAAACAACAGACCAGTAGAGAGCACTGTGCTTTAGTGCAAGCCAAACTCCTTAGGGGGGCTGGGGGCCACAAGTGAGGGCCGTACAGGCCCCATTTGCAGGGACCATAGGTTGTGCATCCATGATATTACAATAACTATAATTTGTTTCATAGCGCTGGAATCTTTAGGGGTTTTGATCTTCATGAATACCAGTCCCTAGTCTGAGCACAACATTCATAACGAGAAGTAAGCTGTTGCTACATTATATCTCCATTAATCTCCCTGAGATTGATCACTTGACAGCATGAAGAATGAACAGCGGTAATGCGGCAAGTTGAATATGTGACCAAGGTGAACTTGTGTTATTAGAGTTCAATGTGCTGAGCACAGTTGGACCAATCTGTTTAAAAAATTCCACCTTTCTACACGCTTAGAAGCCTCTGGAATCTTCACTTAGCGGAATGAAAAGAAGCACTCTGAGGGCAATAACACTTGGGGAGTATTGACGACACTCGGAATCTCTGCGCTGAGAATAAATATTTGAAAACTTCCCAGATGTCAGTGAACACATGGGAACCTGATGGGGAGTCCTGACTCTACAGCGGTACCGAGGCCTTCCAATCATTTTAACAAAAAATGCTAATTAAACCAGCTATCCCTAGGGAATCTGACTAGCTCTTAGAGGAAATGTTTGTCTCGCCGATGTTGCTTTTCATCCGACGTACAGTGAAGAAAACAAAAAAAAAAAAAAGAGTTCCACAAGCTGTAATGCAACCGTCGTTAACAATCTGTCTGGCAGCGCCATTTGGACTTGGCTGACATGCCGGAGAGTCTCTGCGCCTAATAGGTGTGTGACTCCCTTCGGATTTGAGCTATCAGTAAAATTGAAAGTTCCATGCGAAAGCACTCGAAGCGTGGTTTAATATCGCAAACCGGTAAGAGGCAAAGGAAGTTTTGAGCTTATTTGCTTTCTTTCATGTTTGAACCTGTTCCAGGTCCTCCTGGAGGAGACAGGGAAAGTAACTAGCTTGGTATTCCTCGGCTGTTATTGAATTGTAGACATTGATATCAACTCAGCGTCAAATCTCATCCCAACGTCAGGAAATTGATAGGACGTATTTTTTTGCTAAGGATATGGGCAGCGGCGCAGCTTATTATTTTCATTGAACTTTATTATTCGTTGCTGGGTATTCTCAAGCTGATCTTATTTGTTCAAGTAGTTTTTTTTTTGTGTCATACTGAAAAATTGATTTCTGATAAAGACGAGGGAAAATATATTTGCTTGAATAGAGTAAAAAAATATGTGACAGATAAAGCAGAATGAAATAAATTTCCATTCCAATGATGATTTCCGTGAGCTCCATTGTATTTTCCTACTGTGATGTTTTAAAGTGACCCCCCATTCATATCAAATATGGAGGGTCAGTGTACAGGGCAGTGGCTTGCTCCTCAGGAGCAGGGCGACCATCAGGGCACTGCAGACATCAGTCTGGTATGGGGACCAGGCACAATCCTAAAGACAAACTACTTGAAACCATTTAGTACTGGCAATTTTTAAGCAATTTCCCAGCATTGTGCCAAGTGTAGACGTTTGCAGACATGATGTCATGGTATGAAACACTCAAAGTATAAGGAGTAGATAAGTGGGTAGGGTAGGATTGGGATATTGCTAGTAAATGGAGATAGAAAAGGCTTGGTCTGGGAAACCTTCAGGAAGAGAACCAAAATTACTAATGAAGTGAAGGACCCAACAATGTTAGTTGCAGTTATCTGGATGTACTATGGGAGTTAGGTCTGCATAGTTAACCCAAAGGGGGGGGGGGGTAACATCTGTATCAAGCTCTGGGATTATTAATCATAAGAAATATTTTAATAGGGGATCTCAAAATGTATGGCATGTGTATAGAAAAAAGATATGAAAACAAATGTACCATCAAGATCATTTTCTGGAGTTTCTATGGAGTACCAATCAGAAGAAGGCCCGGTTCCATTTACTGTCATTGCAGAGACTTGGAAACTGTACTGACTCCCCTTCTCAAGCCCTGGAACAAGAATATATGAAAAGATTTGAGACCTTTAATAATTCAAAACACACACACAAAATATATAGATGGGCAAAAAGATAGATAGATAGATAGATAGATAGATAGATAGATAGATAGATATGGGATAGATAGATAGATAGATAGATAGATAGATAGATAGATAGATAGATCTGAGATAGATAGATAGATAGATAGATAGATAGATATGGGATAGATAGATAGATAGATAGATAGATAGATAGATAGATAGATAGATAGATAGATATGGGATAGATAGATAAGATAGACAGATAGATAGATAGATAGATAGATAGATAGATAGATAGATAGATATGAGATAGATAGATAGATATGAGATAGATAGATAGATAGATAGATAGATAGATAGATAGATATGAGATAGATAGATAGATAGATAGATAGATAGATAGATAGATAGATATGGAATAGACAGATAGATAGATAGATAGATAGATATGGGATAAATAGATAGATAGATAGATAGATAGATAGATAGATAAATAGATAGATAGATAGATAGATAGATATGGGATAGATAGATAGATAGATAGATAGATAGATAGATAGATAGATAGATATGAGATAGATAGATAGATAGATAGATAGATAGATAGATAGATAGATAGATTTGGGATAGTAAGATAGATAGATAGATAGATAGATAGATAGATAGATAGATATGGGATTGTTAGATAGATAGATAGATAGATAGATAGATAGATAGATAGAATAAGATTTAACAAAATAGCTAAAAGACATATATTTGCGAGAGCAGCTTCAGTTAAACAAGGCTTCCGTATAAATTGAAAGCAAGATATTTAAGAGCATCGGTACAAGTTGCTCTTGATCTACCTGTTATAGCAGATGCCTCATTATTCGGGAAAATACACACTTCTCTCAGACAGGGAATAAACGTGAAGAGAACGATATGTTTAATTCAAACTCTTAATCACCTAATGTCATTTGATGCACGCTACTGAGGAACGTTTCTTTAAACATTACTTTGTTTTCTGTGTCATGGTATTTGTATGTTGTCACAGGAGCAGAACGAGGCAAGGAGCAGCTCTGGTGCAAATGAGCAAATCATTAGAGGATCCTCGAGGAACCAATCTTACTTAACTTGTCTTACATAAACCTTAAACATTTAGAGGTTTATTCATTAAAATGTGTAAAGCCTTTCTACCCTATTGGAAAGAACTTTATCATCTAAAGTGTCCAGGGTCACGGTTTAAGACAAACTGTGGCCCTGAGAAAAACTCATATTGGGGTCCCAAATCCCAATCCCAACCCCACATCTGCACAGCATCCTCCATTTAGCAATACAGCTAAAAAAGGCAACATTATCTGGAATTAGAGTGAAGCAGAAGCAGTGAAAATCATCAAAAAGAACTCTTCATAGGGGGATCAAATCAAGGGATTCTAGTTAAAAATATGGGTTTTGGTCCATTTTAAGTAGCCCCTCCCCATCCAGCAGCATTAAATAAATTATGTCATTCCACTAGGAACATTTATCCCTGCGTTCAGGGCCCCGAGCCAGCAAAAATAAAACAAGTAACCACTTCCCATCCAGCAACCTTAAATTATGTCTCTGACCTCTTCCAAACAGATATATTGCCCTGAGGAAGTGGTGTGGCGACACCACGACACGCGTTGGCGACGGTCTGTGGGGGCGCCCGTGGTCGGTTTGTATGCACTTATTTTGTATGCATTTCTTTTGCTCTCTTTCTCCTGGGTCCATCCTGGTGCGTCGTCTTGTACCTGGTTAGGTCCCTATGTACTTTATGATAGATTTGTTATTTGTAATTATTTAGCCACATTGGCTTATATTTTGCACATGGTTTTTGCACAATTTTGCACATTATTGTTGTTATATTGATATAGAGAGATCAATTGAATATAGAGGTGTATTTTTCATACTCTTATGTTTCATAATGCATTTATTCACTAGTATTAATTTATAAGACCTCTGGCGCCCCCTATTGGTGTTATGTTTGTATGTATGTGATGTGTTTGTTTAGATGTGGTTTTAATCTATAGTACCATGTAATAAATTGATATACTTTTATAGATCTTGAGGGTGGTGCCACTTATTCCTTTGCACTTACAGGAGAGTGTGGTCCTCTCCTCATTGTGTGTCTTTGTGTTGATTTAATAGTGCTAGGGTTTGTGTGCACACCATAAATTATTGTTATATTCTTTAGGCTAACTGACTAGTGCTGCCTTTTGTCTGTTTGTATATATATATATATATTATTAAGAGTTATCAGCTTTCATAGAGTCATACAAAGTAGTGTTTACAGATATGGTAGAACATAAGTACAGGGACTATTACAAACTAGGTGATATATATGGATATAAATATGTGTGTATATAATCATTGTCCCTCTTAATTACCCTCCCAGTCCCCCATGTGACAAAATTAAATCAATGCAACATAATAATAAGTTAAAAAATAAGTCAGGAAGGGGGCACCTTAAGGGATGTGGCCCTTAGTAATTGCCCTGCCTTCCCTCCCCTAACTTGGAGCCCAGGATTAAGGTGAGTACTGAATGAACCCGGGGGGGGGGGGGGTCATAGACAAGGAGTGCCCTGGTAAACTCAGGTCAGAAATTGTGGGGAAAAATGCAGACCACAGAAAGAAACAGGGCACAGAAAATGTAAAACAACAGGGACTGGGGTTTTAGAAAACACAGACCCGGCAAAGATTGCTGCATAAAGCGTGGCAAGATAAATGTTAATCTGTAATAGCAAATGATGAAATTGTTATATGACAATCACATTTATTATTGTAGGTCAATCAAGAAATAAGTTTAAATGTTCATTCAGCTATTGTAAAAACCACACGAAAAGATGGAGGCCATAATCAAAAATGACTCATAGTTAATGATATTTCATCTACAGTGAATCCGTATCAATAGAGTTCCTTTGTGGATTGGCTAAATCCCTTTCTTGGAATAGAGATAAGTGTCCTTGTGTTATTAATGCATCTTGCTTTTTGCTTGGCTTTATTTTACAAACCTAGTTGACAAGTCTTTTCATGATGGACCTTACACTAAATTACAATAACTGAGTCGTGATAAAAAGAAGGGGAGAGGGAGTCGCTCAAGTGTCTCTGCTTCTTTCATCCTTGTTCATATCCCTTTATTCTGAAGAAACAAGCCATGGGAAATCATATTTCATTGTTTAAGTAGCAGCCATGGCTTGCTGAACATTTAGCTTTGAGATATTTTAGTTGTCACGCTCGGATACTTAGCTTCTAAGTTCTCACAGCTCCTGCACTTCTTCTTGGTTTGGCATCCACCAGAATGAACTCACATGAGAAGCCCTCCTTTCCATATATGGTACTTACTGGTTACCTCCAGCATTACTATGGGGAACGCTGATTCCGATGACTCAGATGATTAGAGGCAGCTAATTCAAAGATCATTTTTAGAACAGTGGGGCACTGACTGTATTTGGTTGTGAAGAACCCTGCTGCCAATCTGTACCCCATTTGACCATGTCCAGTGCATTGCTCATGATGACCTTTACCATGTCTAACCATGACCAGAGTTCAGGTACCATGATTTGCCATGGCAGACCACATTCTTTGCCGAGCACAGTTGCCTAATTTTGCCGTGTCTGACCACGTCCAAGAGTCTTGTCTGCTGTCAATATTAAACCATGCCACAGCTGCTTCCCTCTATTTGCCAGATCACCTCATCTAGGTACCTCCTGAACTTCTATGCAGTATTGACCTTTATCCATGGTTGGTACCATGCCACAGCCACTTCCCTCTATCTTTGAATCGCCTCATCTAGGTTCCTTCTGAACTGCTTGGCAGTATTGACCTTCTTCTTTGGTTCCCACCACACCACAGCTGCTTCCCTTTATCTGCAAAGTCGCCTCATGTACTCATGTAGGTACTTCCTGAACTGCTTGGCAGTACTACAATTCATCCATGGTTTCCACCATTGCAGATGCACTAGTGCAAGACATAGCTCTCAGCACAATCCAAGACAGTATACGTCATTGGCGCTGTGATAAGAGACTCAAAGAGATGCAGCATTACAGTATCTCCCCCAAACACAAATAGAACTAAAACACAGCAGGGGGTCCAAACACTTTACAATGTAATGAAATCTGACATGGTTCATTGTGATTTTAATTTTCCCAAATGTGTTCATGAAACATTGATGATAAGAGAAGGTGACTTACCCGTAAACAAGTACCAAAGATTGTTGGGTTCTATAGTCTCCAATTCCCCCCGCCGAGTGGTTTTTCTGTGTCGAATTTTGTACCCGCTAATAAATCCATTTTGCGTTCCTGAAGGGGGTGGTAACCAACTGACCTTTATACTCTGAAATGAGAGAGATGAGAAACATTACCACCATGGGCTCACCTGTTCTTTATCCAATGTTTCCTGGATTAATCTAACAATACCATTTCGTATTAGATCATTGCAGCGGTGTCTAAAATGACCTTTGGGTGGTTCTGTAAAATTAAAATGCAGTCATTCTAAATGGAATTTAGATGGGATCATCATAAAATGTTTTTATTTCCAAAGCAACCGTACCAACAACTATTTTACAAAAAATATGTTTTGGTCTGTGCCAGAGGGGTGTCCTGATTGCCATGGTTGTCAACTGCAAGCAGACAACTGACTTGGTGGCAGGCATTTAAAGTAGACCTAAAATATCTTTATGTCTGCTGCCCTGCCACCACTCTGCTTTAAAGTGGTCACTTTTGAATTCTCTAAAATTATTTTTGGCATCCCTTTTTGACAGTATGAAAACACATGTTTATTTTTTGATGAAGGGTCCATGTTATTTCTTCTACCATACATTGGTCAGTTTTGATAACCTAGCTAATGAAAATCCTAAAATAAAATAAAAAAATATGTAATATGTGCTGATTTCAAATGTATATAAAAAATAAGAGGAACATGCTGTACAAAACAAGAACGTCAAATTTAACCCAAAAAGTTTTTTGCCAACTTGTAAGTAACTGTAATCATGAAAAAACTTGTGCTTTTGAGCAATGAGCGGCAGCAGCTCTGAACAGCCGGAACTGTCATCAGCCTTGCTTTAGCACCGTAAATGCACAAATCTGATAAGGTCATCTTACACTTTACCACCTATCTGTTTTCCGTGATTTCCTGTGAAGCTAATGCAACTTTAACAGGCTCTGAATCAAGGCCAGTATAAAAACAAGTCAGCATGGAAAAGTAGAACAAGACACTAGACTTGATTCAAGTTCCTTTAAATGGAAGTCCAGTCATGGGGTAACCCCCCACCCTGCCCCCCTCTCCTGCCGGTGAGGCAGGATAGGGGGGTTGCAAGGAAATAAACCCTACCTTGCTTCAGGCTCGTAACATTCTCCCAACACTCCATTCTTGGAAAAAGCACAAAATGGCTTCCCCCTGCTCCATGCACACTCCCACCCACTGAAGTGGGTGGGCAGGCGGAACCAGGAACATTGCAGGGGATGTCACTTTATGTCTTTCTGTGCGGTGGGACACGGACCAGGGAGAACGATGCTGGACTGCCAACGAGGTAAGTGTTTTTTTGTAATCCCCTGTCTTGCCTCAGTGCCAGGGGAGGGTGGCTGGGTGAGGGGAGTTACCCCATAACTGGACTACCACTAAAACAAAGTGGTGACCTCCTAACTCACTGGAGATCCCAGCTAACTTAAAATATTTAATTTCCCTGAAATGAAACTGATTTTTTTTATGTGTTGGCAAGGACAATTATTTGTAATTAGTGTCTCGAACTTTCTGGAAAGCTTTTTCACTTTGGGTGACACACAAGTTAGTTGCTGAATGTGTAGTTATTATTTGCCAGGGGCCTTACACAGCCACTATGATCAAATGTATGCACGTATGTGCCTTCCACCAATTTGTAGTAAATGTAAGTAGATCTTTCTACAAATAAATACTTTGGCAGCGCATTCACAAAATATTAGTTTCACTGATTAAAAACAAGCATTTCAGCTAGAAGATGCCAACCACTTGCTGTGCCAAGAACCGAATAATTCTCCGGTTCAAAAACATTGAAAATAGAAATAATCTTCCATCTTTCACTCTATCCACTTCTCTCAATCTCATCTTTAGGACTTTACTTGTACAAATGTAAATAATTTGTACAAAATTGTCTGCACCACCCAAAGCCTCCTAACAACAACTATGTATGTACTCTCCACAACACACAATCGCAAATAAGAAGGTAATAAAAAAAATGTACTGTCTTAAATGCACCAATATTTTAAAAAAACATATATTACACATATAGGACACCTCGGGTAGTTGATATAACCCTTGGGTTGCTGTGTTGTGTTTTTTTTTCCTTTGGTACCCAAACATTATTGGTGACAGTTAATCCCCTCTCTCCCCTTTTCTGGGTTCCCTTGTTGTGTTGCTGGTAGGTCAGCAGGTATAGCACAATTTTATTTTAATATTCAAAATTTACGGCATCCATTGCACTTGTAGCATGTATTGCATGTAGATATATATATTAAGAAGGGATAGCACCAGGTAGTGCCTCGTAGCGACAGGCAGCGTCTGGTGAACGCCGGGCACTGTGCGTAATACCACATTTAAGAAAGCAAATCTGTTGAGCGCCTCTAAGAGCACCATGTAGCATTACATGTATTATTGCAGGCGGCTCAGCGTATATCGCTGGCGTTCTAGGTTCCAGCGAACCATATAGTAACTGTCGCTCTGTAGCGCTCTCCTATACATTTCAATGGGCTTTCATTAGTTGCGTATATACAGTGTGTTTGGCGATTTTTTTTTCCTTAGCACAAATAGAAACATAGAAACATAAAAGGTTGACGGCAGAAGGAGACCATACGGTCCATCTAGTCTGCCCTTATGTATATACTGTATGTTCTCTTTATCTTAGGATAGATGTGTGCTTATCCCAGGCATGTTTACATTCAGTGACTGTTGATTTTTCAACTACCTCTGCTGGAAGTTTGTTCCAAGCATCTACTACTCTTTCTGTAAAATAATATTTTCTAACATTGCTCCTGATCTTCCCTCTGACTAGCTTCAGGTTGTGCCCCCTTGTTCTATCATTAAGCTTCTTCTTAAAAACACTTCCCTCCTGAACCTTATTCAATCCTTTCACATATTTAAAGGTCTCCATCATGTCCCCCCTCTCCCTTCTTTCCTCCAGACTGTACAAATTAAGTTCTTTAAGTCTCTCCTGATAAGTTTTACGTTTAAGTCCTTCCACCATTTTCGTTGCCCTTCTTTGGACCCGTTCTATTTGAATAATGTCTTTTTGCAGGTAAGGTCTCCAGAACTGCACACAGTATTCTAGCTGTGGCCTCACCAGGGCTCTATACAGCGGCATCACAACCTCCCTCTTCCTACTGGTGATGCCTCGAGCTATGCAGCCGAGCATTCTGCTTGCTATTCCCACTGCCTGGCTACACTGTCCACTCATCTTGCAGCTATCAGTAATCAGTATCCCTAAATCTCTCTCCTCCGAGGTCATGAGTAACACAGTGCTGCCCATACGGTGCTCAGGGCAGGGATTCCTTCTACCCAAGTGCAGGATTTTACATTTAGAGACATTAAACTCTAGTTTCCACAGTTTTGACCATCTATCCAGTAAAGCTAAATCATTTTCCATGTTGCAGACACCTCCCGGAATATCCCCCCTATTACTAACCTTTGCATCATCAGCAAACAGAAAAACTTTTCCTACCAAGCCTTCTCCTATGTCACTGACAAATATATTAAAAAGAATGGGGCCCAGGACAGAGCCTTGCAGCACACCACTTGTAACTCGCCTTTGTTCAGATTGCACACCATTTACAACAACGCTCTGATACCGATCCCTCAGCCAACTGGAAATCATTGTGTGACCTCTTCTGGCTGCAAACAAACACTTTTAGAAACTTTTTTGATTTTATTTATATTTTTATGCAGAATTGTCATTTCAGGTCAGGCAGTAAAATGTTATTGTCACATTGTCATTGTCATTCCATGTGTTTTTGCTTTGTTACTGGTGGATATATGTTCTAAAACAGACTTTAATCACACAGCGTCTGGCGCTCTATGCTACAGCGCTCAGCTTTAGAGCACCGGCACTGTGTGTGTCTACTGTTTTCTTAAAAATGGTATGGAGAGTGTCGGACTCATTGAGCTGGCGCTACCTCTTGCTCGCTGCAGCACTATACTGTTGTTAGAGCGCCCAACACACATCACATTCAGCAATGCCGGCCAGGTTACTAGAGCGACCGAGACGCTCTGTTACAGCGCCCGATACCCGCTTACAGCGTCTACTAGCGGTCACTCTAAGTGCCACTATACAGATGCTCATCTGGCAATTCCTGGCGTTAGTTATTTTTCTGCTACACTGGTATTGATAACACTGTACTCTGACTCTTTATTTTACCTCCAGTCACCCCAAGAAGGTGCAGATGAGACCCACAAGGAGAGGTTTGCTTTTAAGAATAAAGATTGTTCTCAACTGATTTCCCACTGTACACCAGGCAAACATGGATCTGGCTAAGTTCTGAAAAAACAGCCCAGTGTAAGGGACTTTAGGGGAGTGGGTAAAAGCATTTGTTAGTGTATATGCTCTTTTTAAAACACCTTTACTTCAATAATAATAGCTATACCTGCACACAACGTACCTGATGCTATGAGAGTATGTAGCAGTATACCCAGGGGACAGAACATTAAGGGATTCCAGAGCAGGAATTACCAGTTGTGTAGCTAATTAGCACAGTAAAAATGAAACTAAAACTACTATTTTTAATAATTTAAAAGATTTCCATTTCGGAAAAGGATAATTCTCTTTGCTTTGTTAAGCAGCCCTCTCCATCTCCCAATGCTCTCACAGCTTAGTAACATGGCTAATCTTCCCCGGCACAGTAGGATGGTAATTCACAATATGCGTTTTTATCTGCAGGACAGAACAGTCGGGGATCTTGGTGCATCACTCGCTCACTCTCTTAATTAAATATGCATGTTTACAAAATGAAAATGCTTTATTTATTGTCGTACCCTAAAACCATCCTAATGACGGCAAAAACCCCCGAAAACTTCTCCATGTAAATATTTAACAAGAGATGACAAACGCTTTAAATTTTTAATGAATGCAGCAACCAAGGATACCACCTATGTTTCCTATAGATGTCTGTACTATGAACGTCTGCAGATTCACCCAAGATTCCCCCCATTTTCCTAGAATGCAAAGAGTAGAAGGATTTCTAAGAATGAGCCAATACTAACCTATGTTGCTTTCTGTTTTAATTGTTTAAACATTCAACCTATTTACAATGGCGCCAAACAAAGCAAAACAAAAACCTCACAGATGTGAGTGCGCATGCGCGCGGTGCGGTGATGGCGGTGGCCTGGAAGAGCTCCGTGCCCGACGGCAGAGAAGAGGGGCTGTGCGCGCTGCTTAGAGCCTGGGTCGGTTACCTGAGTGGCCGAGTGGGGTCTGGAGCTTTGTGTGGAGGCGGGCGGCGGCGAGAAGCTGAGGCGGGTAGCGGAGTCGGCGTCCTCTGCGAGGGGTTATCTGCCTTGCTGCGGCCGGTGACAGCTCAGAGTTGGATTACAGAGAGGAGGGGCTGTGTGCGCTGCTGGGAGCCCGGAACAGCTACATCCCCGGGTGAGTCTGCTGTGGTGAGCGAAAGCAGTGTCTGGAGGAGGAGAGCTGCGGAGGTGAGCTGGACTGTCTCTTTTGGAATTGTGTGCGGGCTTTGCTGAGTGAAAGAGTGGGGGCAAGATGGCGGAGGACCTCACGTCAGAAGATATTGAGGCAATTGAGAGCAGTGAGGCCTCATTTCTGGATGAAGAGAGGGGGAGGTTAGATATGGCCAGACCTGTACCCCAACTTCCTGAGAACCCACCCTTATTGCATTGTTTTGAATCTATGCTGCAAAATGCCTTATCCTCTACTACTAAGCTGATTAAAGAGCATGTTTCCAGGGAGATGGAGAAAGTTGCATCCAGTCTTAGCACTTTAGAAGCCAAAATGAGCGATGTAAAAGTCGCTCAGGAAGTTCTGGACACTGAAGTTACCCAACTAAAAATGGAAAATCTCTCCCTTATTGCTAAAATGGATGATATTGAGAACAGAGATCGGCGCTTAAATCTGAGGTTCAGGGGCATTCCTGAGCATATAGAAGATGCTAGAGGGGCTATTATCGCATTATGTCAGGAACTAGTTCCTGGGCTACCGGCAGAGAGGCTTGAAATGGATCGGGTCCATAGAACCTTGGGCCCCCAGAGACAACCCAGTGATCCTCCCCGGGACATAATTGCCAGATTTCATTTCTATAGTTCTAAAGAGATGATCCAGAGAGTGGCGAGGCAACTTCCTGAGCTTTTGTTCCAGGGACACAAGTACCAAATTTTTTCAAATTTATCTGCTGTTACTATGGCCAGGAGGCATGAAATGAAGCCTTTGCTGAGTGTCCTGCAAGAGCACAGGATAAAATACAGATGGGGTTTTCCCTTCCATATCATTTTTTCTCATAATGATGCCACCTTTTCCGCAGCTAATGTCGAAGAATTGAAAGCTCATCTAGTGTCGGCAGGTTTGTCCAGACCGGCTTCAACGAAATCTCTTAGGATTACTGAGGACTCTCCCAGATCCCAGCGTGCGGGGAAGCGTCAAAGGAGGGGAGGTCGACTAGCAAGCTGTAGCTCTTCTTTGACCTATGTGGACACTTTTTCTGCTCAGTTTTGTTCTTTGGTTTTATTTTGAATTTCACACAATTGCTGGTGGCGAATTAATGTGCATTTGTTATGTGTTGTGTTTTTATATTGTTATTCTGGTTCGGGGCACCGGGTGGATTTCCTCGGTGGCAGTACCATAATAAGTTTTTGGTTATAGATGTATGCTATAGTTAACCGATCCAGGCGGCGAATTTTCGATTGTTAATATTGCCCCTTCTGTTTGTCGGCCTATGTATGTCGTACTCCGGTTTAATCAGAGGGACTACTCCCTGTGGTTCTCTTCATTCTTATCACTGATTTTTAATATTATTGAGTAAGTGGCTATTTTATAAAATCCTGGGGTTTCCAGGTTGACTGTTAGCCTCTCATTTCACCTGTGACGGGGGAGGAGAGGGTGCCGGTCAGTTGGTTGGAATCAGTCGAAGGGACTCCCTATTGGTTACGTTGTTGGTGTAGAAGGTGGTGGGGTCTCTTTCTGGCTGAATTCTGAACCTAGCTCCTAATTTCCTTACCTAGTCCTTCCTCACCCTTTACTTTTTTTTTTTTTTTGTAGTTTATTAAAATATGGTAACAGTGTTGTCTGTAAATGTGCAGGGCTTTAATTCACTATGTAAGCGGTCTACTGCATTTAGGAGGATTAAGGCCCTGCGCCCTGAGGTCATCTGTCTGCAAGAGACTCACTTCTCTAGATCTTCCCAGCCGAGATTTTTGGACTCATCGTTTCCCCAGGTATTTACTGCAAATGCATATACTAAGCAGAAGGGTGTGCTGATTGGGTTCAGAAGGGGGGTCTCATTCCATTGTAGCAGGGAAGTTAAAGATGTAGAGGGACGTGACTTGATTCTGATAGGGTTGTTACAGGATGCGGAGGTTACTATTGTTAGTTATTATGCCCCTAATTCAGGCCAAGTGGCGTTTCTTAAACAGCTTTTTACGAGAGTCTCAGAGGTGGCGCAGGGTAGTGTTATCATTTGTGGGGACTCAGACTTGACCCTAAATCCTTATTTAGATAGGCAATCATTGGCAGGGCTAGCGGTTAACACTCAGTATGCGGCTGCTTCAAAGCAGTTTCGGGGGTTGTTGGACGAGTTTTCTTTGGTGGATAGTTGGCGGGAGCTTCACCCGGGAAATCAAAATTATACCCATTTTTCGCATCCTCATAATGTTTGGACCAGGATAGATCATATATTTCTGTCTCAGAGGGCTGTGGTTGTGGCTACGTCGGTTAGGATCCACCCGATATCTTGGTCTGACCATGATTGTGTAATTTTGAATTTAGACTCGCTGTTTTGTGGTCGTTCTGGAACCTTGTGGTTCCTTAATACTTCTATATTGTCAGATCCTGGGGTGGTTACTGAGATCTCTGCAGCTCTTTTGGAGTACTTTCAGGTCAATGAATCTCCAGAGGTGTCACCCGTTCTCAGTTGGGAAGCTCATAAGCCCACCTTGAGAGGTAGGTTGATAGCGATTGCTTCCGTGAAAAAAAGGGAACGTAATGCACGTATTGATGAGTTGGAAAAAAAATATTTCGATTTAGTTGAGGACGCTAAACAGAACTTGTCCGCTGGAACGCGTTCTAGGCTTTTTGAGATAACACAGGAACTTAATTTGGCTCTCGCGGGCAAGGCTGAGAAGGCATTGAGGCATTGAAGTAGGTGAAACATTGGTACTATTGTAAGGCCAATAACCCCGACTCCCTACTAGCTAGAAAACTTAAAACTCCAGAACAGGGGTATAGGCCTATTAGACTAAAGAATGAGAGAGGAGATCTCACTAGTAACCCAGAGAAGATTGTTGGGGTATTTAGGGACCAAAGAGGTAAGCGAATTTCTGTCGGGTGTCGTCCTGCCTAGTCTGCCCGAGCAGTTGCGGGACTCCCTGGAGGATGGTTTTGCTGTGGAAGAAGTTAATAATGTGATTGATAAGTTGAAACTCAATAAGAGACCGGAACCGGGTGGTTTCCCGGCGGCTTATTACAAAACTTTTAATGACATTCTTGCACCAAAACTGGCTGCAAGCTTTAATGGTGTGCGTTCAGGGTGCACTTTCTCTAGGGAGTCTCTCACTGCTTCTATTAGTATGATTCCGAAGCCGGATTCGGATCATGTGGTCCAATTTTAGGCCTATCTCACTTAAATGTGGACATGAAAATTTTAACAAAAATTCTAGCGGATAGGTTGTCAGAATATTTGTCACAATTGATACATAAAGATCAGGTGGGATTTATTCCTGACAGACAGGCAGGAGACAATATCAGAAAAATAATTCAGCTGATCCATGTTGCCAAAACCTCTCGAACTCCGGCTATGCTTCTCTCGTTGGACATAAGGAAAGCGTTTGACATGGTGTCTTGGGAGTATTTATTTAATCTACTTGCTAAATGGGGATTTGGATCTAAATTTTAGGGATTTTAAGGTTGATATATTCGTCCCCAAGGGCTTTTATTAAGTACAATGGCTTTAAATCTGGGGAGTTCCCATTGCAGCGGGGTACCAGACAGGGATGTCCGTTGTCCCCCCTATTGTTTGCCTTAGTGATGGAGCCCTTGGCACAAAGGATTCGGTCGTCACCGGACATCTCGGATCTAAAAATCGGGATTGCTCAGTATAAATTAAGCCTTTTTGCGGATGATGTACTTCTGGTGGTCTCTAACCCAAGTATATCACTCCCTGAGGTGTTGAGGGAGCTGAAGGAGTTTGAATTGGTTTCGGGTCTCCAGGTAAATACGGCTAAATCAAAAGCTTTAAATATTAGTATTCCCCCTGAAGCGTGTGATAGGTTAAAGTCTTCTTTTGACTTTAAATGGGAACCATTAGGATTAAAGTATCTGGGTATTAGATTGACTGGGGATTATTACTCTTTTCGCTGCTAATTACATCCCTCTGAGACAGAATCTTTTAGGACTTTTGGATAAATGGAAGGGTTATTGGTTGTCCTGGCTGGGTAAGATAGCGGCCATAAAAATGTCCTTCTTGCCCAAATTTTTGTATTTAGCAAGAATATTACCTGTTAGTATTTCTCATAGCTACCTACTAGCGTTGCAAAATAAGATGTTTGTGTTTATTTGGGGTGCAAAGAGACTGAGGGTAGCTAGGAATATTATGCTACATTCTAGATTACAGGGGGGTTTAGGGGTGCCTAACCACACTAAGTATTACCAGTCTGCCCAACTAGCACAGGCCATGTCGTATTACACAACTGCGGATGTTCCTTTATGGGTACAGATTGAGTCGGAGCTGAGTCACCCGTTATCCTGTGCTGCTTTATTATGGGTCCCCGTAAGACTAGGGGCAATGTATGTAACCCGATTATATCTCATACCCTGGAACTCTGGGATGGTCTTAAAGGTTCTCAGGGCTTGGCTTCTCCTCACCCGCTTTTCCCTCCAGTGCTTTTGGACCTGATTAGGTTTGAGAATTGGAAAACAGCTGGGGTAAATTGTCTATTAGATTGTATAGATGGACATCGGATGGCTGAGTTTCGGGTTTTACAAAGTAAATATCAGTTGCAACCCAGGGACCTTTTTGGTTACTTCCAGATAAGTCATTTTGTTAGCTCTATGATGAGGCAGTCGTCGATGGGGTCTCAGCTTTTATGGTTCCTAAACAAGTGGGGAGGTTTGGTAGAGGGAATTCTGGCATGTGCTTTAGGGGTTGCGAGGAGGAGGGGTCCTATCATCACATCTGGTGGGGGTGTCCCAAGGTTAGAGGTTTTTGGAGGAAAGTCTTCTCTGCTCTTAGCAGGGTTTTGGGTAAGCGTATTATCCTGAACCCTTGGACAGCTCTTCTAAATGGTTCTTTGGGTCCTACCTCAAGAAATCAGAAACGTTTGGCATACCATTTCTTGACGGCAGCGAAGTTAACTATAGCAGGAGCTTGGAAAACTCCAGCTCTGTCCTTCAGGGAATGTCAATGGAGAAAATGTCCGCAATTCAGGATGGGGAACTGGACAGGTTTCGGAAAGTGTGGTCTCTGTGGACACGTGAGTTTATGCCTGGTAGTTTTGATACTAATTTGTTGATTGTGTAGTTGTGTTTTTTTTTTTTTTTCTTCCCTTTTCCTTTTTTCCCTATCCCCTTCCTCTTCGGGATTACCCGATACGCCTATTACTTTTTAGGGGTTTGTTGTTACCCCCATATAAATGTGAAAATTATGCCGGTAACACATAGCGAAGTTTTATTCGGCTGTAACAGTGTTGTGTGGCCGGTTTGGCCTTCTATATTTTTCTATACAGTTTTTTTATATCAGAGGTGTATAACCTTGTATAGTTCAGCTGTTATTCATATCTTGATGTGTGTGTATGATAAGTGGATACTTTTTTGTGTAGTAATGATACGATGAAAATAAAAATTTATGGTAAAAAAAAAAAACCACAGATGCTTTGGTCCACCAGGTTCACCCAAGAGACACTTATCTAGGGCCTGCCGGACAAATTAATAAATAAGGCTGCCAGTTCTTGTCAGAAATCACCAAGTATTCTTGAAAGCTTACCTTAAAGCAGGGTATCGGGAAATTGTGTAATATTAAAATTCCATATAAAAACGTCAGCTCACTTATACACCTGAACTGAATAATAATCGCGCCAAACTTGTGATTTTCTTCTCCTTGTAGGAATAAAATCCATGGGTGCCAGGTTTGAGTGTGTTGACAGAACCGGCCCGTAACCCCTGTACCCCCCTCCCCCTCCCGATATCCTTTTCATTTAACAAAAAAAAAACTGATTGGATATTTTCTTGATGCCGGATATATATGTGACATCTCCTGCCGCCATCCAGCATATTTATATGGATTTGTATAATTGGGCCATTTTTACACAATAGTCCTCCTTTATATATACTTAGTTTTAAGAGGTCTCACCTTTTCACTTTCTACTGTTCTCAATGGCAAACATGGAAAAAACACATTATTGGTCTACTTGTCTTATCAGTATAGCATTAGCTTGGCTGACCATACCATTAAATCTGGAGCGAAATAATACAACCATATGGCATAGAAACATAGAAACATAGAAGGTTGATGGCAGAAGACCATACGGTCCATCTAGTCTGCCCTTATGTGTATACTGTATGTTCTCTTTATCTTAGGATAGATGGAGGCTTATCACAGGCATGTTTAAATTCAGTGACTGTTGATTTTCAACTCTTCATTCTCAAACATACTCCAAGATTTTTTTTAGGCAGATCTGGCCTTAGCACATGTAGTGTTGGCCAACAACCTTAGCAGTGCATTGACAGAGAGGTAAATATCTCCCAAACTGCCATTCTCATTGGTAATCCTTGTCCATTGTCAGTCACTGGAACATATTGCTATCTTCTCTGTTGCAGCATTCGTGTCAGTACTATAAAATAGACAAAATAAATACATCTTTGAAAAAACAGATAATAGATATCTGCTCCATGGAAATGGATAATGAGGCATTAAACTGATTTTCTAGCTCAATTGGAATAAATGTGAGTAATAGGCACCTGTTATGAGCCTCTCTTAATCCAATATACGGCAAGCTGTAAAGGCAGAGAGCGAGCCGTTAGCCTCCATGCAGTGCGTCAGTCGGCTGCTAAGGCTGGGACATGATGTGTGACTGCTACTTACCACCTCCGTACAAAATCTAAAGTTAAACTACTTACACTAAATCTAAAAGACAATCAGGCTTTACAACAGTTACAACACTGTTATGGTTAGAACATTGTTGCAGATCTGAGCAAAGAAAATTTTGGAAATTACCGGCAGCAAATCTCTGTTATTCACAGAGCAGATCCACACACACAAAATGACCCTTTCTGTCCCCTCTGCTCTGGGGAACCACAAAGGGGGAGTTCCAGGGAATAGACGAGAAGAGAAGGAGAAGCTAATAGAGTTACGAAACCAAGAGCTGGAAATAGGGGAGGGGTACTCCCAGAAGTATCAACCATATGCTCAGGCTGCCACTCCAATCCATGGCATCACATGGAAAAAAAGGTCCCAATCCCAGGAATCAGAAAGCCTAAGGATACCATACTTTTAACAGGTTTCTGAGTGCCGCTGCCACAAGGCTCGGTGTCTTCATGAAAAACAGGCAAGGTGTTTAGAAGCAAGGTGCCGTGGCATCATCATTTTCCATTAAAATACAGAAAAATAATGGAATCATGAATATCTGATTAGATAATTAGCAACCCAGGTCCAGCAAAGAGGATTTCACTTGAGTAATTGAGCACCACTTTCTTCAATAGGCAGACAAGGGCTGTATGGGAAAATTCACATTTTTATGAGGACTTTACAAAATGGGCTGCTACACTTTGCTCTAAATTATAGTGCCCTAGTAAATGGCATTTTAGGGCTGCGGAGCTTCCTCTGCTGGACTGGCTGCTTTCCCTTGGACCCAGTGAAGAATCCTATTGGCTTGAAGATAGAGTTCAAGGGAGAGTTCCAGAGAATAGACGAGAAGAGAAGGAGAAGCTAATAGAGTTACGAAACCAAGAGTTGGAAATAGAGGAGGGTACTCCCAGAAGTATCAACCATATGCTCAGGCTGCCACTCCAATCCATGGCATCACATGGAAAAAAAGGTCCCAATCCCAGGAATCAGAAAGCCTAAGGATACCATACTTTTAACAGGTTTCTGAGTGCTGCTGCCACAAGGCTCGGTGTCTTCATGAAAAGCAGGCAAAGTGTTTAGAAGCAAGGTGACGTGGTATCATCATTTTCCATTAAAATACAGAAAAATAATGGAATCATGAATATCTGATTAGATAATTAGCAACCCAGGTCCAGCAAAGAGGATTTCACTTGAGTAAGTGAGCACCACTTTCTTCAAAAGGCAGACAAGGGCTGTAGGGGAAAATTCACATTTTTATGAGGACTTTACAAAATGGGCTGCTACACTTATTATAGTGCCCTAGTAAATGGCATTTTAGGGCTGCGGAGCTTCTTCTGCTGGACTGGCTGCTTTCCTTTGGACCCAGTGAAGAATCCTATTGGTTTGAAGGTATTGAAATATAGCACGGTGGTACACTTTGTATGAAACCAGCCCAATCTCCTAAACCTTAAAATTAATTAAAATTGTAGACCAGAGTTTCCCAACCTTTTTTCATGGAGTACCACTTGCCATTTTGCAATCAGCTTAATTACCAATTCTTTCACCACTAATAGAGACTTCCTCGGGAATGTGGAGGCTCTACACTGGACAATGCAAGCTCTCCCCCTAGCAATGCAGTCATCCCAAGATGCTTCACACCTGCAGCTTGTTACCTGGTCAACTGGCACATCCTATGGAAGCAGTAGCTTGTCCTGCCCCCCCCCCCCACACACACACACTTTCACGCTCAGTGGCCTTGAGTATCACTAGTGGCGCTAGTACCACTAGTTGGAAAATGGATATTGTAAGAGGCCAGAGAAGACCACTTTTGACCTATTCACTACTAACAAGGTGGATATGAGTGGAATGTCTCCGACCCATGCTGGGCAAACTTATCAAAAGTGCCCAAACCGGATATTCTGCAAGTATTAGGACACTCTTATTTGAAATTATCATTTAAAAACATAGCAATATAGCTTTTTTTTTCCCCTTGGACTTGTTACCATGAGAGCATCCTAGAATATAACCTTCTAATGGGAGTGAGTAACATTTTTTGGCAGGATGTGACGCTTTTTCAATGCTTTAATGCAACATCATGCGCCATAGAGCAGTGAAAGAGTATTTTGAGATCCTTTATTGTTTACACTATGCAAAGCTCAAACAGATGAGCTGGCAGAGCGGAGTGCATAGCATTTATTTAGCCAAATAGCTGCTTTCAATGCTTTCTCTACATGACAGCAATGGCCTAGCTGGGGAAAGGTTGGCACCGAACTAAAGTGAACTGGTAAATGGTCCAACACTTTTTTAGTCCACCAAAGGATCTGGATCAAACACCTCTTAACAATTGTGCCTAAAGACTAATGCCTATTCCAGCAAATAAAAAAATTGATTTGTATATATGGAGATGGACCACAACAGAATAGCCAAAACTTCCAGTGAAGTAATAAGCAAAAATGCAGGTCTAACATAGTAGTAAAAACTGTGAGATTAACTCATTGAGATTTGAAAAGGCTCTAAAGGCCTCACCAGCCAAAGATTAAAGCAGCACTATTGCGAAATTGTGTAGTTTTAAAAATCCATATAAACATGTTGGCTAATAATAGGAGGGGCCAGTCATACACCCGTACAGAATAAAACTCCTGCTAAGCTTGTCGTCTATCCTCTCATGGCAGAAATAAAATCCAGGGGTGACAGGTTTAGTGTAGCAAGGGTGACATAATCTGCCACCCCTGCTTTTCTCTTCTTTCTATTTAAATAAAAAAAACAAGCCTGATTGGATTGGATTTCTTGATGTTGGGTGTATAAGTGACCTATCTTCCACCCAGCATCCAGCACATTTATATGGACTTTTATCTTTGGGCCATTTTTCACGATAGTGCTCTTTTAATAATGTTGGCCCTAAAGCAATGCTGCCCCTGTCCTCCCTATGGCCAGCCCATCTCTACTTCAGTCTCTGTCTCAAAGTATTTTTCCATTTTGTATACTTAAAAATTATAAAAAAATAATTGAATCAAAAATGTTCAGAGTATCTCAATGTTTTATTTCATTTTTATTAGCCAGGTGAATGCTAAGGGGAGGTTCTGAGCATCTACTAGTCATTTTGCATTTATCCCCTGATGAGCAAACTAAAAGGAGCTGATCAGCCTTCATTAAGTAGCTCTGTAGGTACTTGTTGCATGGCATGTCCCAATCATGCGATTCTCAGTGATTAGAGTAGGAGCTGCAATTGCAGGAACAATCAAATGATTAATAATTAATGACTAAGGTCCTGCATTAGCAGTTGATGGCTGACTTTACTCAATACTACAAATTGCACAGGACATTTTTAAGGGGTATTAAAAACAGAAATCGAGCTAGAGTCCCTTTACAGTGAACATGAAAGGCTTTGTTATTAATTCGTGTTTTGGCCTCGTAACAATTCTAAACTCTTCCACTCCATCTGTAATAGAAACAGAATGAATGACGGCAATAAAGTTCTACTGGCGCATTTAATGAGATGCCTGTTCCAGAAAGCCAAGTCCCATATCTCATAATAACCTCTTTATTGTTCGTCGGGCTGATCAATAATTGATAGTTATTTTTTCTTTAGGAAGAATTTGTGCTCCATCACTGCTGTTTATTTTACGCCATTATTTATTCAGTTTTGTTGAATATTCTCGGATAAAACCAGAAAATAGCGAGTTATTGACGTTGCAGCCTTATATTCTATTTGCAGTTGAGTGTCAGTGTGCAGAATTATGCGGCGGTGGTATATTCTCCGAGGAGGGAAATATGAGACTATAGCCCAGTTTTATTAGCACCAATTTACCAAACAAATGTGCCCATTTAGAGCCTACTGCCCGTATCCTGCTTCTAATTGAATTTCTCTTTATAGCGCACGTCTATCGTGCGCACTGCTCCTCGCTCATTGTAGCCTTGCTGGTTTCCCCCTAATAAGTTTGTTTCTTTCCTCTATTGCTCTCTTGCTATTAACTTCTGCTTCGTCATAATCTTTTCTCCATCTCTATCTTATTTGTACCTTCTACACTTTTCCTTTTTCCATCTTCTAAAGGACTCTGATCCTTAAAGTGGACCTTTACCCTGAATGAGAGCATATCTTATATGTTTCCCATACTCTGTACATACAGATTGCCCACATTAAAAATCATCCTACCTGCATCTACTGCATGTTATGAGCCTTTAAATAACGAAGATGGCGTCTAATTGAGCATCAGGCAGCCAGCAAACAGGAAGTGTCCTCTGACCTCTGTGTCGCTCTGCATTCTGGGATTATTGTCCTTTCCCTGACCCCAGCTCTGCTCTGTCTGTGCAAAGCACAGCTATAACCCCACTCCCCTATACTTTATCCTGCTCTCCTCTCCTGAGTATGTCATGCTTCTAAAGCAAGATGGCGGCTCCTGTATCCTAGAGTCCTGAACAGAGTTGCAGCCCAGTGGGGGAAAGAATAATAAGTGACTAAAAACTTAAAATATATTAATTTTAGATGCTGGGGTATAGTTTTTTAAGGGTTTGGGCTTTCCGTTATATCATCCTGAAGGTCCGGTTTAAGTGTGTCCTCGCTCTACAGTCTCTCAATGTGACAAACCTTTTACTAGTTTACAGTTGGGAAAGATTACAAAGAAGAGGTCACCGGGTGCATACAGGGCCTGCAGAGGTAATTTAGGCCATGACATGAGTTTATGATCAGAGATTAAATCTAAATCTAGTCATGTACACATGACCTGGTGGTAGTAACAAGGCATGTGCATTACTTTTGGGCCCATAGATGACCTGTGTAAGTGTGACACAGCAACATTTTCAAAAAGCGCTGTATAATTCTCCACTCAGGCCTTGGTTCTATCTCATGCAAGACGATACCTAGGCCTGTAGCTTCCTCCACAGGTTTTTGGTGGTTGCCATCTGGCCTAGTCCTGGCCTAGGATTCCTTCTGATTCCATCCAGCTACAACATGTACAGAACCTTCCAGACTGTTTTGGGAGTCAGAGGATATATTTAGTTGCTTAACTATTTTTATCCTTTATTATGTATGTAAAATACATGCATTATCTATTTCAAAACATCAAAGTGGACTAAAAGCATCCCTGGAGTCCAGGGCTGCCTGATTCTCTCCCCCAGGGGCATACAGATTTAGGATGCCCTGCAGTGTGAATCCCCCCCCCCCCATGTTCCCTGTAAAAGTCCCCTTCTTACCAACCCAATGGTGCATGCATGAGCCCCGGCCGCCGTCTGCTATACCTCCAGCAGGGCACGTGGCAAGCATTTGTGAATGGCTGATGCTGGCATGCACCCTGTTAGAGGATAGCGGGGTGTGGCTGCCAGCACGCATGGCTTTTCTCAGCTAGACTCAACCCTTAGCCGAATCTTAGCTGATTTTAATGAGTGCAGCCAAGTTCTCTGATCGGATGAAAGCCTGCGCATGCGTCGTAGGACCGAGAAAGGTGAGTTTAGTTGGGCAACATGTCGTGAATGTAGAGGGCATGGTCGTGGCCCTATGACTGATGTCGGGGAGTGGGAGTCGACACGGATGTGTAGGCGAATGGAGTTCAGTCCCAGGGGATGCATCTAGCGAAGGCTGTGACGTGGGGTCAGATCCAGTGATCGGGTAAGTTGTGGATGTGTGGACTAGCACTGATCAGGAGAGGGGGAGGTGAGTACCCTTTTGTTTTGTCTTGTTTGGCTGCTGAATTACTTTAATACATTACATATCGTAGATGGGAATATTGTGATTCCAGTCCATTTTGGAAACTCCACGTTATTCTTCGTCAGCCAGCCATTGAAAACTTCCAAACCAGATGGGCAAACTAATAATTACGATAGGTTTAATGAACTCCGTGAAAAGCATAAAATATGTACATTTTGGAAGCTTGGGTACCTGGGTGGCGGAGTTAATAACCAGCCGTTTCAATGCTTGCTGCTTTTATTTGAAGATGAAAGCATCCACCTTGTTTGTGATGGAATACAGACACTCGTGTCTCCTAGGCACAGAAAAAGCCACAGAAACTTTTTTCTTTATTGATTTGGTTTTAACTTTGATGTTAAAATTGGATCGCTCCAATTTTCGCAAAAGGCAGAGAAGCCTCAGGCCCATTAAGAAAAGACCCCCTAAAAAATCTATCCAAAATGAAAACAATAAGATGCACTTAATATGACTTTCTTTACAAGGTAAAATTTACCTTGGGGACAGCGCTCAAAAGCGGTTTGGATACCGACATTGAGCGGGAAATCAAACATTACATATTCAGCGGGAGCTCAGAGCCACGCCGAGGTAATAATCCTACAGAAATATCCTTCACAAGAGAACCATTTAAACCTTGAAGTTCTTTCTCTTTTATGGCTGGAAAACAATTATACCCAGAGTTAGAGCACACAATGGCTGATAAATTAAATGTATCTGATTTAGACGTAAACTTTATTAGATCAGCAAGCTCTAATCTTGATGCGTAATCAGGATGGCTGATCAAGCGTCATGAGGTCAATAAAAGGTCTTTCTGGAGTAACAGGAGGATTAAATCGCCACTTAGATGGGAATTGCACTTAACAACGGGTCGCTAGATTATAGCTAAAAAGCTGGCTAAGTAATAAAAAGTTTTATAAAGTGTAATGGTTAAAACTAAGAATCTGTGAACAATATATATATATATATATATATATATATATATATATATATATATGTATATATATATATATATATATATATATATTATATATATATATATATAATATATATATATATATATATATATATATATATATATATATATATATATATAACAGATATTGTCCCACCTCTGTTGTAGCCCAATTTGGGGTACCACTCCAATTAAAGTGGCCCAAAACCCTAAAGGCCTCTAGTTTAGGTTAAATCCATTCCTTAGGGACATTTGGGTTCTGGATGTAACTGTATATGCTTCTTGATCCCACAGGACATAGCCTTAGCCTTTGGAAACATGTTTGCTTGCCTTGGCCACCAGGCTTGAATGTCTGCAAGGCAGGGTCACGCAAGATGGAGGGAATGTGGTGCAGCGAACTGTTGAATGCATTTAAATTACCCAGTGAGGTTTTTTCTCCAATCATGTTTAACTGCCATTTTTTTTTACATGGAGCACACAACTAGAGATGAGCGATTCGTGAAAGTTCGATTCGGGCGATTTGCCGAATTTCCCCAAGAAATTCGGGTTCGCCGGAATCGAACTTTCACGAATCGCTCATCTCTAGTTGTGTGCTCCATGTTTGTTTAAAAAGCAAACACTTACCTGCATGGTCGGAGCGTGGAGGCCGGCGCCGCTCTCAGCTGTCATCAGAGGACGCGTCATCAGAGGGCGCCTGAGAGCGGCGCCGGCCTCCACGCTCCGACCATGCAGGTAAGTGTTTGCTTTTTAAACAAATGCCGGCATGGTGGGAGCGGGCAGGCCGGCTGCGCTGTCAGCGGGCCGGCTTCCGCCGCCCGCTGACAGCGTAGCCGGCCTGCCCGCTCCCACCATGCCAGCATTTTTTTTTTATTTCAGGGAAAATTCGATCGGCACGAACCAAAAAAAATTCGGGTTCGTGCCGAATCGAATTTTCCCTGAAATTCGGAGCGAATTCCGGTTCGTCCGAACCGGTTCGCTCATCCCTACACACAACCCTATGACGAAACATCACACTAGGGTGTTGTGACACGTGTTAGGATAGTGTATACCACTGACCTGCTGTCCTTACTATCATGTAAGAACTAATGTTCTATACATTTGTTTGCCGATAGTTTAGGCCATATTTTAGTTTTTTGACTCATTGGCTCAGAGCACTTTTATATCTGGTTGTTGCACTGGTAGATTAGGTGGTATTATTTTAGGTTTGCAATTTTGTTTATCAGTAGATATCCCTGCTTTATTTCTGAGAGACCTTACCTGCAAAAAGACATTATACAAATAGAACGGGTCCAAAGGTGGGCAACAAAAATGGTGGAAGGACTTAAACTTAAAACGTATCAGGAGAGAATGAATGAGCCTAATTTGTACAGTCTGGAGGAAAGAAGGAAGAGGGGGGACATGATGGAGACCTTTATATATGTGAAAGGATTCAATAAGGTTCAGGAGGGAAGTGTTTTTAAGAAGAAACTTAATGATAGAACAAGGGGCCCAACCTGAAGCTAGTCGGAGGGAAGATCAGGAGCAATGTTAGAAAATATTATTTTAAAGAAAGAGTAGTAGATGCGTAGAACAAATTTCCAGCAGAGGTAGTCGAAAAATCGACAGTCAGTGAATTTAAACATGCCTGGGATAAGCACACATCTATCCTAAGATAAAGAGAACATACAGTATACACATAAGGGCAGACTATATTGAGCATATGGTCTCCTTCTGCCGTCAACCTTTTATGTTTCTATGTTTCCTAGGGATCAGTATAGAATTGGACTTTCCTAAGACTCAAGGGCAGTGCAAAGGGTGCATTGAGCGCATTGTCTATGCACCCGTTGCAGTGCCTGGTCCTGGAGGTTTCGGAAAAGTCCTTTTTGAAGGATATTTGGAAGTTACTTTTTGGCTGCCTTTGCAATATTGGCTGGTGAGAGATACTTGGACAGATTTCTGCACTGTGTTTAAGTAATATTATATTAGGGATTTCTGCATTAATTACAGTCACCATTTAAATATTACAATACTTAATGGGTTGACTCATTGCAGAAACCTTTTTGCTGCCTGTGATTCTACTCCAAGATTTTGAAAAGTCAATGTTAGCTGAACAAGTCTATTAAATGTGACAGACAGCTGCAGCGATCATTGTAACCACTTTATCTATGTACCCCATAAATAAGCACCTAACAAGTCCTTTTTTATGTTTTAGCATGCAGAGCTGTGATCCCTGGTTTCTTCTTTTCATCTTTGTTTGAACTCAAGTCACCCTTTGAACTGCACCCTTCCCCTGACCCGTTCCTTTACCCATTGACTGTAAGATATTGCTCCCTCATTGTGATGCATCTTTATTTAAACCCAAGACTCCCTTTACCTCGGTGGAATCCATTGCTTCTACATTATGATCTACCTTTGTTCAACCTTACCCTCTGAACTGAACCTTTCCCAGGTCCCATTTCTTTATCCAATGACTGTAATCCAGTGTACCTTCATTGTAAAATACATTTGTTTGACCACAAGACTACATTACCATCTGAAATGGACACTCTGGCTTGGACTTATTATAAAAAACAGGGACAAAAAGAATAAATGACTATGGGTATATTTATTCATTGGCGTTTATACATCTATTTTCTTGCAAAATGGCATATAAATGTTTTTTTCTTTGAATTTATAGCTTTCAAAAGAACAAATGTTTTGCTAAAACCTTTAAAACCATTGCGGCATTTTAACCTCCCCTTGCAAAGCAAAGGCAGCGCTGCCTGAAATTCTGGAGGAACGCCATGTTGGGTTTCTGGAGAAAGTAGCAGATGGTCTGTAATTGTAGAGGCAGTTTGTGACAGAGCAGATTCTTAATCCCCTTGTCTCGCTCGGACAAGACTGGATTATCTGCCAATGCCTTGAGAACAGGCAAGATGAAATAGGATTGATCTGTTTTTATAGTCAGAAAGCACTTAGCAGCATTTGCCTTTTGTGACTTATAGTATGTTACCAGTATAACTGGGCTTGTTTCTTACAGCTGAGAAAGCTGAGAAGACAATTTAGGGACTTGTTATTCAAAATTACTGCTTGAACCTTACTTTATTTTAACCCTAAACTAGGAATTTGCTCACCCTGCTCTATTGTTTCTGTTGGAACTCCAATGTCTCTTGTTATATAGCTATAATTATTTTAGGTTAGATTGCTCTTGGCATACATCTTGGCATACAATATTTTGGTATTGCACTCTGCACTTTGGATTAAGTCTATAGGACACTGTATTGCACTTGGCACTTTGGATTAAGTGTATAAGACTGTATTTATTTATTAGTATGTGTTTTTATATATTTTTATTTGTGGTTAGGAATTTCTACATCAGGCATGTGATCAATTTATTCATTTATTTATATTTTAGGATCCGGATCTTAGGCAGCGTTTTATTTAGACTCTCCCCTCCACCACTGACCTCATGTATATGTTTGTTTGTCTAATTTATGTATTTTAGATGGTTTTAATGTGTTTTTGGGATTCATTATACATTTTTTTATAATAAAGATATAATTTTATTCACACTGGTGTGCCTCCCTATGGAATTTTGGGGTATTTTACATTTTAATGTACATATATGGGAGTTGCACCCGGTGTTGATTTATGTAGGGGTACATGAATTGGGATTTGTCCAGGCTTGGCCACTTCAAGGTGAGGATTATGGGAATCCTGGGGTGTAATGTACAACGGGGGGGGGGGGGGGGATTCCAGCATTCTGGATGTCCCATTGAGCTTGTTTTGATTAGCTGTCTGTGGGACCAACACCCATTAAAGAAAAAAATGATGTTGGTCTGTTTTAAGGTCATCTGATGATCAGAGAAATGCGACAGTCAACACCAACAACACAATAAGCTAGGACTTGGCATGGTGTCAAAATGAATACTGTCTGGGACATGGGTTCCCAACTGGTGGTACTCAATATCCTATACAATGGTACCTAGCCAGGTCCCAAAATGATATTTACCCCAACCTGATCTCCTGTCATCTACACTTTACCCAAGGCTGATGTTCTCCATTCGCTCAAAACTGCTCTAGAATATCTATGTATGAGCATCTGTGTGCATGTATACACCTTATATGATTGTTTTGATTTTTTAACACTTTTTTAGGTGTAAAAACCCATGTGTACCATCAGGTGGTACTTGAGATATTTAACAAAATGGTACCAGGTTGGGACTCACAGGTGTGGGACCAAATAAACACCACTTTATTTTCTGCCGTATGCTGGCCATAAACATACATTTATCTTTCTGCTGATTCCTAACATCCTGTTCTGGTAGCTCTGCTCTGCTTTGACTACTCTAGCATTGTCTTTGTATGTGCCAAGCAAAGTGCAAACAAGCTTCACAACGACAGTTGAAAGAAAGCTCTTAAATGGCCAATTTTTACCAGCCATTCTCCCGACATTGTTGGCGCTTAAATTTAGATTTAAAATGATGAGTGATTCTGAGTGATTGATTAAGGTCAAAATATGTGTCACTTGTGGAGAAATAATGGGTCAGTCACTTCATTTCAACCTCTTATTCAAATCCCGCTATGGCTGGCTGCTTTCCTATTTATGATAAATGTCAAGTGGATGTAGCAGTATCTGCCCGACTCTCATCAGACGTGTTCCCTCTTTCCAAACAATTTACTGGACTGAATAGGGCATTATGCTCCTAAAAGAAACTTGATTAGTATTTTGGTTATTTTCATTAATACCATAATCCACATAAAGAGTCTTATTCTGTTTTGTCTGAAGAGAGTGCCCAGCTGTTGATGGCAGCAAACCTGTTCAACCTGTGTTAGTTCGGAATATGTCAGTTTATTGGGTTTATTTTCCAAAACGGAAATTGCGGTGACCAAGGTATTGAAACACATGTAATCCAACCGTTTCTGTTGCCAAACAAACCCAGGGGCCACAAACTTAGAAAAGTTTCTAGAAAATACCTTACTATTCCCAACTGCATGAAGTTAGAAGCAATTAATGTGGACCTCTACCCAAACATGGTTAAAGTGGACCGTCACCCTCGCGTGATCGGCCCGGGAATCTATAAGATTCCCGGGCCAATCACCTCCCTCCCCGCGGGACATCCGAGATCGGGATGTCCCGCGGGGTGAAACCCCCCAAACACCCCAAATCCACCTACCTTGTCTTCTCCCTCTAGACGTGCGCGCGCCCGCCAAGAGTGACGCGCGGGAGGCGGCGGCGGAGGAGCCGCTTGTCCGGTCCTGTCAGACCGCTTGTCCGGCCGCGCTGATTGGACGGCGCGGCCACGTGGGAGCGGGGAGAGGTGAGTTTTCCGGGTGTTTGGGGGGGTTTCACACAGCGGGGCACCCCGATCGGGGGTGCCCCACCGAAGTGGACCAAGACCCAGGATAGTCAAAATCCTGGGTGTTGGTCCACTATAAAGGACCCCCTGCCCTGCCAGGCTAAAAGCAAAAATACAATTCTGTGATTACTCACCTGTAGAATTGGTATTATGAGTATACAGCACGTCCTGCTCCAGAAGATTCCTTACTCTTGGGTTATACATCCACCAGATGGCGCTGGACTGCAGAGCAAAAAGTGGCTCCTCCCGGCCCCATATATACCAGGGACCTCCCACAAATTCCCCAGTATTGAGAAGCAGTTAAAATGAAGCCGGGAGAACTATAACAATCAAAATTCAATGAACATTTGACCAATCACCATAAAGAGGTAACTGAGAATAATGATAACAAGGGTGGGGTGGAGCAGGACGTGCTGTAACTCATAATACCAATTCTACAGGTGAGTAATCACAGAATTGTATTATTCCAAATATACAGCACGTCCTGCTCCAGAAGATTCCTTACTCTTGGGACATCCAATAGCAGTGTCCGTAAGGTAGGGTGGGATCCCCAAAAGCAACAGCAGGCAGTTTAAACCACTGCCGCCTGCAGAACTTTGCGGCCAAAAGCAGCATCAGCTGAGGCCCTAACATCAACTTTGTAAAACTTGGAAAAAGTATGAACAGAAGACCAAGTAGCGGCCTTGCAAACTTGTTCAACAGAAGCCTGGTGCTGAAAAGCCCAAGAGGCACCAATAGCACGAGTGGAATGAGCAGTAAGGCGGAAGGGAGGATTCTTCCCCTTAGCAGAATAGGCCTGAATCACAGCCTGACGGATCCACTTGCTGATAGTGGACTTAGCTGGAGCCAGACCTTTCTTAGGTCCAGAAGGAAGAACAAAAAGAGCATCAGTCTTCCTGAAGGAATCAGTAGCCACCAAATAGAATTTCATGTTCCTGACCACATCCAGAGAATGTAAGAGCCTCTCCTTAGAGTTACTAGGATTAGAACACAGAGAAGGCAAAACAATGTCCTGATTGAGATGTAAAGCAGAAACAACCTTAGGCAGAAAGTCTGGCTTAAAACGAAAAACCACCTTGTCCTGGTGTCTCTCAAAGTAAGGGGGCTTAATGGAAAGCGCCGCCAACTCAGAGACACGCCTAACAGAGGTAATAGCCACCAAAAAGACCACCTTAAGCCTAAGAATAGACAAAGGGGCTTCAAGCAAGGGTTCAAAAGGGGACCCCTGCAAGACAGATAAGACCAAATTCAAGTCCCATACTGGTAACATAGGTTTACGTGGGGGACGCACGTGAGTAACCCCCTGGAAAAAGGTCTTGACCAGGGGATGCTGAGCAAAATATCTCTGAAAGAAAACAGCCAAGGCAGAAACATGACCTTTAAGAGTACTGAGCTGAAGACCCAGATCCAAACCATGTTGCAGAAATTCCAGAATCCTAGGAATAGAAAACACACGACAGGGGAGTGACTTAGACTCGCACCAGTCAATGTAAGTACGCCAAACCCTATAGTAGATGGAAGAAGAGGACCTTTTCCTAGCCCTGATCATGGTGTTAACAACCGAGGCAGGCCGCCCTTTCTTCATCAAGATGGAGGTTTCAGCAGCCAGGCCGTCAACGGCAGAGTTTGTAAATTGGGATGGCGTAGCCGCCCCTGAGTGAGCAGATCTGGAACCCTGGGCAGGACGTACTGATCTACTGCCAGCTGCTCGATGTCTGCGAACCACACTCTTCTTGGCCACCAGAATGGTGACATGCACCCCCCCCCCCCAGATCTACCATCACCCGGACCAGTGCAGCCTAAGCTGGGAGGCAATAAAAGGAAACCGGTGGGAATAGTCCTACAGGGTCGCAGGCTAATAGCCCCGCTCACCTGCGAGTAGAGAGAGCCATCTTCTAGTCATCGCAGACCAGACTGCAGAGAAGAACTGGGATTATGTGGGAGGTCCCTGGTATTTATGGGACCGGGAGGAGCCACTTTTTTGTCTCTGCAGTCCAGCGCCATCTGGTGGATGTATAACCCAAGAGTAAGGAATCTTCTGGAGCAGGACGTGCTGTATACTTAGAATACAAAGGGGGTTATTAAGGAAGGGATAGCGCCAGGTAGCGGCAGGTGAACGCTGGGCACTGTACACAAAACCACATTTAAGAAAGCAAATCTGGTGAGCGACACATGTATTATTACAGGCGGCTCAGTGTATAGCGCCGGCGTTCTAGCTTCTAAAGCGCCAGGCATTACCTTTCGGTCACTGCGGCTCTCCCATACATTTCAATGGGCTTTCATTTGCTTGCGTTTAAACAGCGTGTTTGACAATTGTTTTTTTTTTTTTTTTTTGCTCAAATCATTGTGTGACCTCTCCTGGTTGAAAACAAACATTTTTATACATTTTGGGACTTTTTATATTTTTATGCAGAATTGTCATTACAGGTCTGGCACTAAAGTGTTATTGTCACAGTGTTAAAACAATGTCATTCCATGTGTTTTCGCTTTGTTACAGGTGGATATGTGTTCAAAAACAGACTTTAAGCTGCTTCTTGCTCCCTGCAGTGCTGTACTGGTGTTAGAGTGCTCAACATACATCACATTCATCAATGCCGACCAGGTTACTCCAGCGACTGGGGCGCTCTGTTACAGCGCCTGATACCCGCTTACAGCGCCTACTAGTGGTCGCTCTAAAGTCTATACAGACGCTCATCTGGCAATACGTGGCGATAGTAATGAATCAAAGTCCAAATTAAGCTACTACTTAAGAGGTTGGTGCCCCTCCACTGGTCTCACATCCTACCTGATAGCCAATGGCCAGTGGGGCTCATCTGGCCTGTGAAGTGCCTGCTGTCAGAGATGGAACCCAGCACCATTAAGCAGTTCTACCCCACATCAGGCTTTGTTTGTGTTCTGTTCGGTTGCCCCTATTTGTGTGGGCTTGAGGCCTTCTCCTATGATCAGTTATATAAAAAAGTGGCTGTAAAAGTGAAAATGAAATATAATATATTTAAAGTGGACCAACACCCAGGGGGGGTCAGATTCCCGGGCCGATCAGATCCCTCCCCGTGGGGCATCCGAAATTTGGATGTCCCGCAGGGTGAAACCGCAGGATGCCCAGAAACCTTACCTTATCCCCGCTCCAACGGCGCATCTCTCGCTTCGCTCTAGCAGGGCGCGCACCCGTGCCGGCCGTTTGTGAATGGTCGCCGCTGGCACGCTCAATGTTAGAGGGAAGCACGAGACGCGGCCTCCAGCATGCTCAGAGTCGCTGTGGTTGTCCGTCGCTTGTCCGTACATACCACAGCGGCTCTGAGCGCTCTGATTGGACGAGCGCTCGCGTAGGAGCGGGGTGAGGTGAGTTTTTTAGGGCGATCTAGGGGGTTTCACCCCCGATCGGGGTGCCCCGCGGAAGTGGACCAAAACCCAGGATAGTGAAAATCGTGATTGACCACCCATATAAAAATTAGAATCACCTATTGTCCCCCACAGCGAATCTGACTCCAGTGGTCATCAACTTACCTAATTGCTGAATTTCATCCCACACCCCCCGTTTCTGTACCCAGCTTGTGCCCCCTGCCAGTCACAGGAGAACTACAAAGCCCTCTTTATTCACTAAAATGAAAGGGGTGTTTCAGGCCTCGGCACTGTCCCTCCATTGCAATGAATGGAGAGGGAGTGGCAGCACTCCTGTGACTGGTGGCGCGGACACAGACTGCTGTTCAGGGCCCCAGGTGGGGCAGGACATGATCCAGCAATTAGGTCGCACCGATCGGCTGCGGGAGACAAAAGATTAGTGCCCTTTTGTTTTTTTATATGAGTGGTCAATCGCTTTAAACTGGACCTTCACCTTGAAAAAAAGTCTATCTTATATGTTTCCCCCACCCCATACATACAGATTGCCCACATTAAGGGCCTTATTTATCAAGGGATAGCGCCAGGTAGTGTCTCACTAGCGGCAGGTATCGCCAGCTATCGGCGGCTACCGACTCCAGAACGCCAGGCGGCGGACACAATCACGCATTTATTACGCTAAATGAGGCTAGCGCCGGCGAGAGCGTCAGCTAGCGCGGGATTCATCATGTACTGACTGCAACTGCAACGAACAGCGCCGCTGCTAATCCCATCACAGCGCCAGGTATGACCTCTCGCTACCTGGCGCTCTCCAATGCATTTCAATGGAGCAATCTTTAAATCTTCATATTTAATTGTTATTAATGTTTTTTTTTTTTTTTTTTAAATGTCAAAAATTCTGCGACCACTTTGGCAATGTTAGATATTTTTTTTAAGGTAAAAAAAAAATGTGTGCAGAATTGATATTATAGGTCTGATATTAATGTATTCATATTACAAAATGTTTAGAAAAACTTGTTTAATTTTTTAATCAAAAAATATGGTTGTTTGGGGGTTAAAAAACTACTTTTAACCCATCGCCGCCAGCGCTCTGGGGTTTAAACAAGCATTTCACAGCACGAGAATTTCTTGAGCGTGATTTGTTAATGAATATGCTGGGAGCCATTCGCTGTCATGCGCTCCCATACAGCGCGGAACCTGTCAAACAGCGACTCCTAACCCCGTATTCAACATTACCGCACACCGACTGAGTCGCTGTCAACAGCCGAACAACGGGCAAGTACAGCGAATACTAGCGTGCGCTGTGAAAATACCGCTACTGTCGCTCATCTGTCGCTACCTGGCGCTATTAATGAATCGGCCTCCCCGAATCATCCTACCTGCACCTATTGCGTTTTTTGAGCCTTTTAACATCCAAGATGGCGGCCCATGGAGTGTCTTCTGATCACGCCGCTCTGCATTCTGGGATTGCTGTCTTTTTCCTGACCCCAGCTCTGCTCTGTCTGAGCAAAGCACAGCTATAACCCCACCCCCTGCACTTTTCACCCCTCTTCTCAGTATGTGATGCTTCTGAGGCAAGATGGCAGTGCCCATATCCTGGAGTCCTGAACAGAGTTGAAGCCCAGCCGGGAAAGAATAATCCCCAGCCAGGGAAAGTGGCTAAAAATGTAAAATATCTACATTTTAGATGCTGGGGAATTGTTTTTATTAAGGGTTTGGGCTTTTCATTAAATGATGCTGAAGGTCTGGTTTAAATCCCACTAATGGAGAACATCTCCGGGTGAAGGGCAGATGTTTGTCAATGGGGCAGAGAAACTTTTCATAAATTAGGAAGCGAATACCCACTATGCGATACCTCGAGATAAAACCAGATGGTGAGCTTGCCACGTTAGTTAACATGCTCTACCACTGAAGGTGGAGAACACATCACACTTGATTGAATTACCACTAATGCTACTTAATGTCGAACTCTTTAATGGAATATTTTTACTGCAATGTCATGAATTCCCTTTCAACCTCTTTCTTTCTTATTATACATACACAATAAGCCATTGAACGAATAAGTAATCTATAGTGATGGAAGCACACAGCTATTACAGCGGATTAAGAAAGAAAGAAACCATCCTATATGTAGGATTATATACTTCACTGATCCTTCTGCATGGGATATAAATCTTTATTATTAATCCTTTTGTACCTGAATATCCATCATCTCTCGCAGACTGTAATTCTAACCATTCAACTACAGTCTCTTGACCAGGACAATAAAATGACCCTCAGAAATCCATTATATGGTATAAGCCAATTCTATGTAAAAATGACTTTTGATAAGGATTTGTCAAGACCCCTTTCCTTGCTTTGTATCCTAAAAAGCCATTTAAAAATTCATAAAAAGTGTTTCATTCCTGATGCCTTTTCGTAAGTCTGAAATAACGGGAAAGGAAAAATTCAAGTAGCCAATTTTTAGGACAGCTGTCATATATTTGAAGGGCTTTCATTTGAATGAAGAGAGCATTTTCCATAATCAGAGCCTTTGAGAATACAAAGAAAATCTAGTTGGGGTCAAAAATAACACTTTGCCCCGACGCAATCCCAAATTGTGATGTCTACAGATATAACTTGAGAGCAAGAGGATAGCACGTTCGAACATGAGAATGGTTTCCTCTTGATCAAATAGAAACATAGAAACGCGGAGGCCGATTCATTAATAGCGCCAGGTAGCGACAGATGAGCGACAGTAGCGTTATTTTCACAGCGCACGCTAGTATTCGCTGTGCTTGGCCGTTGTTCGGCTGTTGACAGCGACTCAGTCGGTGTGCGGTAATGTTGAATACGGGGTTAGGAGTCGCTGTTTGACAGGTTCCGCGCTGTATGGGAGCGCATGACAGCGAACGGCCATAGCGAACGGCTCCCAGCATATTCATTAACAAATCACGCTCAAAAAATTCTCGCGCTGTGAAATGCTTGTTTAAACCCCAGAGCGCTGGCGGCGATGGGTTAAAAGTAGTTTTTTAACCCCCAAACAACCATATTTAAAAAAAAAAAAAAAAAACATGTTTTTCAAAACATTTTGTAATATGAATACATTAATATCAGACCTGTAATATCAATTCTGCACAAATTTATTTATTTTTTTTTTTTTTGACTTAAAAAAAATATCTAACATGGCAGAAGTGGTTACAGAATTTTTGACATTTAAAAAAAAAAAAATTAATAGCAATTAATTATGAATATTTAAAGATTGCTCCATTGAAATGCATTGGAGAGCGCCAGGTAGCGAGAGGTCATACCTGTCGCTGTTCAAGGTCGCTCGCTGGCGCTGTGGGGTGAGGCTGGGATAATGATGAATGATTCGCTATCTGGCGCTCTGTCAGTCGCTAAGCAGGATCGGCTTGATAAATGTGTGATTGCGGCGGGGAGCCGGTGTACTCGTGGCGGTGACCGTCATTACCGTTCGCTCACCATTCGCTACCTGGCGCTATCCCTTGTTAAATAAGGGCCATAGATTAAACATTTCAGAACATTTGTTAGAGGTTAAAGCTATTTCAGTTTTTAACCAACCAAGCCATGCTTGAACCACATTCAGGGTGTTAAATTAGGCCAAAACCCTGGGTTTTTACTAGCTTTTGGTCGGTCTTCCTGGGGCACCCCGGTTTCGGGTGCCCTGCTGTGTGAAACCCTGCCATTCGTCAGATCTAGTCTCCTCTCATTGGTCCAATGGCGTATGCGTGGCTAATCGTCCTATCAGCTTCTCGGAGCCATGCATATTAATGTGCGGCTGGAGAAGCTGAATGGGATTCCCCAGCCGCACACATTTGAAGCCCTTTCTCTGTGCACGGCTACGCACAGCCATTTCGCTGTGTTCCGCACAGAGCCGAGAAGGGATGCGAGTGATGCTGGTGCCAGACGTGCATGCGCAGTGGGCTTGGCGGAAAGGTAAGAATTGCAGGGGAACCAGTGGGTTTCACACAGAGGGGCAGCACAGTTGGGATGCCTGGGGGGGGAGAAGGAGCTGGCCCTGGAGCCTTAGACAATGGGAGGGGGGGTCACTAAAAAATGGAGTGTTCAGATCTTTTCTTGAGTATAAAGTGGTAAGCATCTCCACCACACCTGGAAAACATTGACCTTTTAATATCCAATCCGATGCAGGTTGTTAGATTTTTCTTGTACTTTTTTGTGTGTTAAGTCAATCGGGGAGGCCGATTCATTAATAGCGCCAGGTAGCGACAGATGAGCGACTGTAGCAGTATTTTCAGAGCGCCCGCTAGTATTCGCTGTGCTTGGCCGTTGTTCGGTTGTTGACAGCGACTCAGTCGGTGTGCGGTAATGTTGAATATTGGGTGAGGAGTCGCTATTTGACAGGTTCCGCGCTGTATGGGAGCGCATGATAGGGAACGGCCATAGCAAGCCGCTCCCACCATATTCATTAACAAATCACGCTCAAAAAATTCTCGCGCTGTGAAATGCTTGTTTAAACCCCAGAGCGCTTGCGGCGATGGGTTAAAAGTAGTTTTTAACCCCCAAACAACCATATTTTTTGAAACCAAAAAAAACAAGTTTATAAAAACATTTTGTAATATGAATACATTAATATCAGACCTGTAATATCAATTCTGCACAAATTTTTTTTTTATTTTTTTTTTACCTTAAAAAAAATATCTAACATTACAGAAGTGGTCACAGAATTTTTCACATTAAAAAAAAAAAAAAAATTAATAACAATTATTTATGATTATTTAAAGATTGTTCCATTGAAATGCATTGGAGAGCGCCAGGTAGCGAGAGGTCATACCTGTCGCTGTTCAAGGTCGCTCGCTGGCGCTGTGGGGTGAGGCTGGAATAATGATGAATGATTCGCTATCTGGCGCTCTGTCAGTCGCTAAGCAGGATCGGCTTGATAAATGTGTGATTGTGGTGGGGAGCCGGCGTTCTCGTGGCGGTGACCGTCATTACCGTTCGCTCACCAGTCGCTACCTGGCGCTATCCCTTGTTAAATAAGGGCCTAACACTTTTTTGCACTATGGGTGTTGATTGTGGCTGAGATAGGGTCCCACAATTGGCCACCTATGGTCACATGGTCCAGCGTACTTTTAGCTGTCAGAGACGCGAAAGAGGCCTCCGGTCCACATGAATGCGGGTGGCTAATTGCGGGGCTCAGTTTTGCCAAGGAAATGAGATAAGATTAAAAAAAGGCTTGTAGAAGTGGGAATGTCGGGGGGGGGTGTCAAAAATAACATGTTGCCGCCATGGAATCCTAATTTGGGATGTCCCTGAAGTTAGTCATACCTGGAAAAGTGTTCTTTTTTTTATACCTTACCACGTTATTGGGCTATGGAAGCCACAGCTGGCCGCCCCCCCCCCTCTCTATCGGTGACCAATAAGGTGACCATGTGTGGCATCGTATATACCCGTCCAGTAAAACCCAGGGGCCACCACCAAATCCATTGAGCGCAAAGAACAGATGAGGGTTTATACGCATTCACTAGCTTCTAAGGCGATCCAACGCTAATTTAACAGAAAATAGGTGTTGATGGCAGCATAAAGGGGGCATACCACCCTTGCAAACCTGGTTTTGGGTATCACACTCTTAGTTCCTCCACATTTCCCTGGCAAATCCAGATGACATGATTGGCCACTAGCGGTCGCATGCTCCAAAATCTTTTAAGCAGCCAGGTATTACTGAGGGAGCAAGCCGGAGATAACAGTGTGCTGCCTGTGCTTGCATGCGAGATATATGGGGGAGTGCTTTGCCATTCGGGATGGGTGTCGGCTCTCTTTAACTAGAGGGGAATAAACAAAGATAAGACTGCACCACCCCCAAAAAATGAATCTACCTGTAGTGTGCTCACAAAGGGGTAATACCACTGTATAAGATAAAACGCAGGAGGTCCCACTCCCCCCACAAAGCCCCCAAAAAATGTGGCACCACTACCAATTAATGTTCGATAAAATTAATTAGTCATTTTTATTAATCTACATGAATAACACACTAAACTACATAAACTACATACATGACACATTAGTTAAAACACATTAAAGACACAAAAATGTCAATAAGGAAGGGGACAAAAGAACCCCCAATGAAGGGGCAGGGGGCGGGTGGTGAATCAGTTACATATAAATATTTTGTATATAATAAATAAAATAGTAAATAAATATTAATTGATCCAAAAATAATAAATAAAGTGCTTTGGTGCAAGTGAATCACTTAAATAACAATCATCAAACCTAATTATTCTTCACTAAAAGTACAAGTGCTCCCTAAACAACCATAATACTAACCTAACCATACTAATATCTACCCATATAATGCGCGAATACGCCGGGGGTGACGATGAACACAAATGCAAAAAAGTGAGAGAAATGAACTTACATGACATACCACCACCAGCCCACTGCCCCTTGTCTACGCGTTACGTGACGTCACAAGCGTCACTTCCTCAAGACATGACTAAACCCTAAAACCTACCTCTTTAACGCTAAACCTACCTCTTTAAATACTAACCTGCTGCGCCCACACCAATCAACAAGCAGTTCCATTGGGGGTTCTTTTGTCCCCTTCCTTATTGACATTTTTGTGTCTTTAATGTGTTTTAACTAATGTGTCATGTATGTAGTTTATGTAGTTTAGTGTGTTATTCATGTAGATTAATAAAAATGACTAATTAATTTTATCGAACATTAATTGGTAGTGGTGCCACATTTTTTGGGGGCTTTGTGGGGGGAGAAAAGGTTCGTCCATTGAAATGTATGGGAGAGCGTCAGGTAGCGACAGGTCATACCTGGGGCTGTGCAAGGCTGAACGCTGGCGCTGTTCGCAGAGGCTGTGAAAATGATGAATCAGACGCTACATAGCGCTATCCCAGTCGCTAAACAGATTCTGCTTGATAAATGTGTAATTGCGTGCCGTGTCCGGCGTTCATCAGTCGCTACCTGTCGCTACCTCTCATTAACCAGCCACTACCTGACGCTATCCCTTCTTAAATAAGGGACATAATGTTTCTGTAGAACATCCGACAACAGAGCCTACAAATGACTAAAAATACATGCAAGGCACTTTAAAGCAGGAACTCCTAATGAACAACAAGCTCTTAATTACCATCCTAATTAAATGATTAGTGCACAGGGTTCATTCTTTGGATTCAAATTGGCTAAAACTTCTTTTAAATGCAATGTGGTGGCTATTATTCATTCCTGGCCAAAGCTAAAAGTCAAGCTAAGTATTCAGCAGGAGCCGACTTGCTTCTGGGCAAACTACGAGCTGCTTGGAAAAACAAACATCAAAGAGCTCCAACAAAACACAAAAATATTGCCAATTTTTATTGCCGGAGGTTTCTACTAGAGATGAGCGAACTTCTTGAAAGTTCGATTTGGGCGATTCGCCGAATTTCCCCAAGAAATTCGGGTTTGCCCGAATCGAACTTTCACGAATCGCTCATCTGAAAAAAAAAGATGCCGGGATGGTCGGAGTGTGGAGGCCGGCGCCGCTCTCAGCTGTCATCAGAGGACGCGTCATCAGAGGGCGCCTGAGGGCGGCGCCGGCCTCCACGCTCCGACCATGCAGGTAAGTGTTTGCTTTTTAAACCAATGCCGGCATGGTGGGAGCGGGCAGGCCGGCTGCGCTGTCAGCGGGCTGGCTTCCGTCGCCCGCTGACAGCGTAGCCGGCCTGCCCGCTCCCACCATGCCGGCATTTTTTTTTTTTTTTATTTCAGGGAAAATTCGATCGGCACGAACCAAAAAAAATTCGGGTTCGTGCCGAATCGAATTTTCCCAGAAATTCAGAGCGAATTCTGGTTCGTTCGAACCGGTTCGCTCATCCCTAGTTTCTATACATAGAACTATAATGCACTCCCAAAGTCTTTCACCCATGAAACACATGTAGGATAACGTGGAATCTCTTATAACACATACAGGAGCTTCATTGAGACTTACCCGGGAGTTCATCACTTCTAAGGAGACATTTTGGGGCATCGCACTCGGCACTAAAAGAAAAAGAGGAGAGAGACGGATTACATCCTGTTATATAATAATGAGTAATTGCTAGAAATTCTCTACAACAAAATTCAAGGCTAGTATGTCTAAAGAAAGAACGTGTCACTACATAGAGGCGCTAAGGCCCTTATTTAACAAGGGATAGCGACAGGTAGCGACTGGTGAGCGGCCGGTAATGACGGGCCCCGCCACGAGAACGCCGGCTCCCCACCACAATCACACATTTATCAAGCCAATCCTGCTTAGCGACTGCGATAGCGCCATATAGAGACTCATTCATCATTATTCCAGCCTCAGCCCACAGCGCCAGCGTCCGACCTTGAACAGCGACAGGTATGACCTCTCGCTACCTGGCGCTCTCCAATGCATTTCAATGGAACAATCTTTAAATATTCATAATTAATTGTTATTAATTGTTTTTTGTTTTTTTTTTTTAAATGTGAAAAATTCTGTGACCACTTCTGCCATTTTTAATAATTTTTGTAAGGTAAAAAAAAAAATACTGAATTGATATTACAGGTCTGATATTAATGTATTCATATTACAAAATTATTTAAAAAACTTGTTTTTTTTTTATTTCCAAAAATATGGTTGTTTGGGGGTTAAAAAACTACTTTTAACCCATCGCCGCCAGCGCTCTGGGGTTTAAACATGCATTTCACAGCGCGAGAATTTTTGGAGCGTGATTTTTTAATGAATATGGTGGAAGCCGGTCGCTAGGGCCAGTCGCTATCATGCGCTCCCATACAGCGCGGAACCTGTCAAATAGCGACTCCTCACCCAATATTCAACATTACGGCAAACCGACGCCGACCGACCGAGTCGCTATCAACTACCGAACAACGGCCAAGCACAGCGACTACTAGCGGGCGCTCTGAAAATGCAGCTACAGTCGCTCAACTGTCGCTACCTGCCGCTGTTAATGAATCGGCCTCCCCGACATAGAAGAGAAGACAATTAAACTAAAACTTTAGTTTGGGAAGGTAGGGGGTGAAGATTCAGCCCTTTATTTAATTTTTATTACCAACTGCAATGCAAATAATGACATTATAGGCAAACTAGCTAGATTATACTCAGAAGAGGGAGTCTTAATATATAGGAACCAAGGAAGGTAGGGATGGAGAAGGATAGGAAGGAAGTAGGGATGCAAGGAGTAAAGAAAGAGAGGAAGGAAAAGAATGTAATAAAAAAAGAACGGAATGAAGGGATAGAGAGGGAAAGGGGAGAAAAGAATATAAGAAAGTACGGAGGGAAGAAAGGATATAGGATGGAATGGAATGGAGGGCGGAAAGAAAATAAGAAGGAAGGAAAGAACATAAGAAGGGAGGGAGAGAGAGAGGAAAGGCGCTAAGAATGGAGGGAGGGAGGAAAGAAGATTAGCAGGAAGGGGGAAGAAGATACAAAGAAAGGGAGGGAGGAAAGAACATAAGAAAGGAGAGAGAGGGGAAAGAAGATAAGAAGGAAAGGAGGGAGGAAAGAAGATAAAAAGGAAGGGAGAAAGGGGAAAGAAGATAAGAAAAAGGGGAGGGAGGAAAGAAGATAAAATGGAAGGGAGGGGAGACAAAAGAAGATAAGGAGGAAGGGAGGGGAGAGCAAAGACGATAAGAAGGAAGGGAGGGCGGAAGAAAAGAAAAAAGGAAGGGACAGAGAGGAAAGAAAATAAGAAGGAAGGGAGAGTGATGAAAGAAGATAAAAAGGAAGGGAGGGAGGAAAAATTATAAGAATAAAGGGAAAGAGGGAGGGGAGATGGAGGGGTGAGGAAATGAGTAGGGTAGTGAAAGATGAACCGAGTATATTTTAAAGAGAGGAGGAAAGAAAAGGAAGAGGATATGAAAGGGAATTAAGAACATGCAATAGGAGAAAGGATGGAATAAGCAAGGCAGGAACAAGAGGAACCGAAAGGAATGGAAAACTGAAGGAATACTTACAGGCTGATTCATCATTAGCGCCAGGTAGCGACAGATGAGCGTCTGTAGCAGCATTTTCAGAGCGCCCGCTAGTAGTCGCTGTGCTCAGCCGTGGGTCGCTACTTTATAGCGACTCAGTCGCTGTTCAGTAATGGTGAATACATTGTGAGGAGTCGCTATTTGACCAGTACAGCGCTGTATGGGAGCGCATGTTAGCGACTGCTCATAGCGACCGACTCACAACATATTCAGCAAAAAAACAGCCTCACACATCTCTGGCGCTGAAAAATGCTTCTCTGAAGCCCAGAGCGCAGGAGGCGGTGTGATTAAAGTCTGTTTTCCAGCATCTATCCACTAGTAACAAAGCGAAAACATGGAATTACATTGTAACAACATTGTAACATGAACACTTTAATGCCAGACCTGTAATGTCATTTCTGAGGAAATATATAAAAAATGAAAAAAATATGAAAAAACTACTTGTTCAATGACAGGAGAGGTCACAGAATTATTTGTGATTTAAAAAAAAAAAAAAAAAAAAACCCGTTTAAAGAGAAGAAAAGGATGAGAGAGCGTCAGGTAGCGAGAGGTCATACCTGGCGCTGTGCAAGGCTGAACGCCGGCGTTGTTCGCTGAGGCTGTGAAAATGATGAATCAGACGCCACATGGCGCTATCCCAGTCGCTAAACAGATTCTGCTTGATAAATGTGTAATTGCGTGCCGTGTCCGGCGTTCACCAGTCGCTACCTGTCGCTACCTCTCATTAACCAGGCGCTACCTGACGCTATCCCTTCTTAAATAAGGGCCTTAGATGAGCAAAATCAAAGAGAAAGGAAAAGAGGGTAAAACGGGATGATGGAGGTAAGAGAGGAATATCTGAAAGTAACTATGAAGAAAAGAGAGTGGCAGGGAAGAAGGAGAAAAAGATAGAAGGAAAGCAACACACAGAGCTAAATGGAAAAAAAAGGGTTCATACAATAAATACATTTATACGTTTATTACAATCCTGTCATTTAGAGATGCGAATACTCCCACAAATCAGTTTGACATTTCTCACATTTCTTTATATATAAAGCAAAATGTTTATTAAATAGAGTTACTCTTGTGAGATGAGAGATCACAGGCTGACAGCTGCCTAGAAACACTGTTTAGCCTGACACCAGACTGACAGCCTCCCAGTCTCTGCGCATTTCCCTCTCCGCGCTAATTACTTCACGTCCAAACAATATGTTTACATACATGTCAGAAAGATGTCACGTGGCCAAGCGATGTATCTTCAGACAGAAACCAATAACTTGATTCAGCTAATATCTGACGGGGCCCAAAAAGCTCTTACAATGCACAAATACCGGTAGATTTATGTTTACATACATAGGATATATATATATATATATATGTAAACATAAATCTATAAAGGTCCCCCTTCTAGACTGTGCCACCGCCGCCTTTTGCCTTTGCGCAAAACACCCAAGGCCCTTATTTATGAAGGAATAGCGACAGGTAGCGCCTGGTGAGTGACCAGTAATGACGGGCCCCGCCACGAGAACGCCGGCTCCCCACCACAATCACACATTTATCAAGCCAATCCTACTTAGCGACTGAGGCCCTTATTTAACAAGGGATAGCGACAGGTAGCGAATGGTGAGCGAACGGTAATGACGCTCACCGCCACGAGAACGCCGGCTCCCCACCACAATCACACATTTATCAAGCCAATCCTGCTTAGCGACTGAGGCCCTTATTTAACAAGGGATAGCGACAGGTAGCGAATGGTGAGCGAACGGTAATGACGGGCCCCGCCACGAGAACGGCGGCTCCCCACCACAATCACACATTTATCAAGCCAATCCTGCTTAGCGACTGAGATAGCGCCATATAGCGACTCATTCATCATTATTCCAGCCTCAGCCCAAAGCGCCAGCGTCCGACCTTGAACAGCGACAGGTATGACCTCTCGCTACCTGGCGCTCTCCAATGCATTTCAATGGAACAATCTTTAAATATTCATAATTAATTCATATTAATGTTTTTTTTTTTTTTTTTTTTTTTAAATGTGATAAATTCTGTGACCACTTCTGCCATGTTATATATATTTTTTTTTTTTAAGCTAAAAAAAAAAAAAAAAAAAACTTTGTGCAGAATTGATATTACAGGTCTGATATTAATGTATTCATATTACAAAATTATTTGTAAAACTTGTTTTTTTTTGGTTTCCAAAAATATGGTTGTTTGGGGGTTAAAAAACTACTTTTAACCCATCGCCGCCAGCGCTCTGGGGTTTAAACATGCATTTCACAGCGCGAGAATTTTTGGAGCGTGATTTGTTAATGAATATGCTGGGAGCCGGTTGCTAGAGCCAGTCGCTATCATGCGCTCCCATACAGCGCGGAACCTGTCAAATAGCGACCCCTAACCCCGTATTCAACATTACCGCACACCGACTGAGTCGCTATCAACTACTGAACAACGGCCAAGCACAGCGACTACTAGTGGGCGCTCTGAAAATGCCGCTACAGTTGCTCAACTGTCGCTACCTGGTGCTATTAATGAATCGGCCTCTAAGAAGCGCACAATGGATGACTCTTTTCATGCTCTTCAGCTGAATGATGATCCTCTTTACACACTAATGAACTTATGGCGTTCTCTACAATGCCCAGATACGACATGTGAGACACCTAGGAGTTACATGCAGAGGTAAAGCATAAAAAAATGGACGAGAAAAGGGATGTTTCACATGGTGCCAAAAAATTAGACACATTCTATATTTTGCCAAGGATTCCTATGCCCTCTACACACTCCCTGTAACATATACATATATATATATTATTGTGGAAATTAATCTAAATGGAGAACCCAGTTCCATTCTGTACAGAGGAAGCGTTCCTGGAACTGCCCAAGCATGTTAAAGCGGACCTTCACTCTGAATAAGAGCCTATCTTATATGTTTTCCACACCCTGTACATACAGATTGCTCACATTAATCCGGACCTTCACTCTGAATAAGAGCCTATCTTATATGTTTCCCACACCCTGTACATACAGATTGCTCACATTGAAAATCATCCTACCTGCATCTACTGCATGTTATGAGCCTTTAAACATCCAAGATGGCGGCTTATGGATGCCGCCATCTTATCAGGAAGCCTGCAAACAGGAAGTGCCTCCTGACTGTGCCGCTCTGTATTCTGGGATTGCTAACCTTTTCCTGACCCCAGCTCTGCTCTGTCTGAGCAAAGCACAGCTATAACCCGCCCCCCTGTACCTTATCCCACTCTCCTCTCCTCAGTAAGTGTGAGTCAAGATGGCGGCGCCCGTATCCTAAATTCCTGAACAGAGTTGCAGCCCAGTGGGGGAAAGAATAATAAGTTAGCGACTAAAATGTAAAATATATTAATTTTAGATGCTGGGGAATCGTTTTTTAAGAGTTTGGGCTTTTCATTAAATCATGGTGAAGGTCCGGTTTAACAAGAAAATGGGGACTTGTACGGGAGTTACGCGGACTGAAAGGGTAAGTGTAGGCCTTTTTGAAAGGATAGAAGATACAGAGGATGGAAGGAAGTGAGAGGCAAGAGATGAAAGGAGAAAGGAAGGAAGAAAATAAGAGGCTGGTTCATTAATTGCGACAGATAGTGACAGATAGCGACTGTTGAGCGTCTGTAGCGGTATTTTGACAGCGACCGCTAGTAGTCGCTGTGCTTGTCCATTGTTCGGTGGATGATAGCGACTCAGTCGGTGTGCCGTAATGTTGAATACAAGATGCTGAGTCGCTATTTGACAGGTTCGTTGTTGTATGGGAGCGCATGATAGCGACTGGACATAGCGACCGGCACCCACCATATTCATAAAAAAATCAGCCTTAAAAATTCCTAGCGCTGTGAAATGCATGTTTAAATCCCAGAGCGCAGTAGGCGATGTGTTAAAAGTAGTTTTTTAACCCCCTAACCACCCAAAAAAAAAATGATTTTGAAATAATTAGAGATGAGCGAACTTTTGAAAAGTTCGATTCGGCCGATTCGCCGAATTTCACAAAGAAATTCGGGTTCGGCCGAATCGAACTTTTACGAAGCTCCCCATCATAAATGCCGGCATGGTGGGAGCCGGCCGGCGGGCCGGTAAAGCCGGCCGGCCCGCTCCCACCATGCCGGCATTTAAAAAAAAAGCAAACACTTACCTGCAGGTCCGGAGCGTGAAGGCCGGCGCCGCTCTTAGCTGTCATCTGAGGGCGCGTCATCAGAGGGCAGCGCGGAACCGGCCGGCCCGCTCCCACCATGCCGGCATTTTTTTTTTTTAATTTCAGGAAAAATTCGATCGGAACGAACCACAAAATATTCGGGTTCGTGCCGAATCGAATATTTCCTGAAATTCGGAGCGAATTCCGGTTCGTCCGAACCGGTTCGCTCATCTCTAGAAATAATATTCAAACCTGAATAGTTTAAAATCAGACCTGTAATATCAATTCTGCAAAAAAAAAAAAAATTTTTTTTAAATCCCCAAAAAATACATTTTCAAAGGAAGAAGTGTTTTTTTTTTTTTAAATGTAAAAAAACAAAAAAATATATGAAAAAATAATTATTAATTAAAATACATTCTGCCATTGAAATGCATTGGAGAGCGCCAGGTAGCGAGAGGTCATACCTGTCGCTGTTCAAGGATGTTCGCTGGCGCTGTGGGATGAGGCTGGGATAATGATGAACGAGTTGCTAGGTGGCGCTATCTCAGTCGCTAAGCAGTATCGGCTTGATAAATGTGTGATTGTGGAGGGGAGCCGGCGTTCTAGTTGCGGTACCTGGCTTTACTGGCCGGCTCCCCAGCCGCTATCTGTCGCTATTCCTTGATAAATAAGGCCCTAAGTAAGTAAAGGGGAGAAGAAAGGAAAGACGGGAAATACTTATATAAAATAGTGGTTTCCTGCCTTCAATCCTCTGCCTGATGATTAGTCCCGCTTGACCACAAGGACAGTATGATCTTTATTTTTTCTTTCCAGTGATTGCTTACTACCTCAGCTCCCTTAAACAACCCTGCACTAACAGCACTTTTGGGTATTGTATTGTGTATTGGGTTTACATTGGGGTTCTTATTCCCTGCTTTACTGAATAGAGCCTCCTTATCTAGCATTTGCACTTTAGATTTGATTGATTGCACAGGTTTATGGTTGGAAATGGTTTTGATGAATTGGAAGTGAAGTAACTAAACACTCACTCGAGTAATTACAAATATATAAAAAATATTCGCATTATATTATGTCGATGGAGAAGATGTCAGCAATCAGGGACGGAATGCTGGATGGATTTCGGGAGATATGGACTCCATGGGTTCAGGAATTTAAAGTGGACCTTCAGCGTGATTTAATGAAAAGCCCAAACTCGTAAAAAATGGTTCCCCAGCATCTAAAATTAATATATTTTACGTTTTTAGTCACTAACTTATTATTCTTTCCCCCACTGGGCTGCAACTCTGTTCAGGAATTTAGGATACGGGCGCCGCCATCTTGACTCAGAAGCATCACACTTACTGAGGAGAGGAGAGTGGGATAAGGTACAGGGGGGCGGGTTATAGCTGTGCTTTGCTCAGACAGAGCAGAGCTGGGGTCAGGTAACGGTCAGCAGTCCCAGAATGCAGAGCAGCACAGTCAGGAGGCACTTCCTGTTTGCAGGCTGCCTGATAAGATGGCGGCTTCCATAAGCCGCCATCTTGGATGTTTAAAGGCTCATAACATGCAGTAGATGCAGGTAGGATGATTTTTAATGTGAGCAATCTGTAGGTACAGGGTGTGGGAAACATATAAGAAAGACTCTTATTCAGAGTGAAGGTCCGCTTTAAGCCGGCTAATTTCGATGTTAATCTGTAAGTGGTGTAAATTATCATTATTTTTTTTTCCCTTTCTTTTTAATTTCATTCTTCCTATCCCGTTCCCCTTTTCCCTCCCTCCTTCCTTGGGTGTACACCTTCTTGCCCATATCAGGTTAGTCCTTATAATGAAGATGACCTAGGGTTTTCTTCTCAAAAAGTACTGGTATATAGAGTGTTATATATGTTTATCTCAGGTTGCTATACCTGACTTACAGGCTGATTCATTAATAGCGCCAGGTAGCGACAGATGAGCGACAGTAGCGTTATTTTCACAGCGCCCGCTAGTATTCGCTGTGCTTGGCCGTTGTTCGGCTGTTGACAGCGACTCAGTCGGTGTGCGGTAATGTTGAATACGGGGTTAGGAGTCGCTGTTTGACAGGTTCCGCGCTGTATGGGAGCGCATGACAGCGAACGGCCATAGCGAACGGCTCCCAGCATATTCATTAACAAATCACGCTCCAAAAATTCTCGCGCTGTGAAATGCATGTTTAAACCCCAGAGCGCTGGCGGCGATGGGTTAAAAGTAGTTTTTTAACCCCCAAACAACCATATTTTTAGAAAAAAAAAAACATGTTTTTCAAAACATTTTGTAATATGAATACATTAATATCAGACCTGTAATATCAATTCTGCACAAATTTTTTTTTTTTTTTTTTTTAGCTTAAAAAAAAAATCTAACATTGCAGAAGTGGTCACAGAATTTTTGACATAAAAAAAAAAAAAAAAAAAAAATAATAGCAATTATTTATGAATATTTAAAGTTATTGAAATGCATTGGAGAGCGCCAGGTAGCGAGAGGTCATATCTGTCGCTGTTCAAGGTCGCTCGCTGGTGCTGTGGGGTGAGGCTGGAATAATGATGAATGATTCGCTATCTGGCGCTCTGTCAGACGCTAAGCAGGATCGGCTTCATAAATGTGTGATTGCGGAGGGGAGCCGGCGTTCTCGTGGCGGTGAGCGTCATTACCATTCGCTCACCATTCGCTACCTGGCGCTATCCCTTGTTAAATAAGGGCCTTAGTAAAGTATTGTATGGCACATGCGAGTGCATGTATAACTGGTGACAGTGGTATTTTATCGATAAATAAAAAATTATATGAGAAAAAAAAAAATATATATATATATATATTTATATTTTTCTTTTTTTTATGGTATTTGTGGAGTTGTGCCCCTTTCTCGTGACCCTTGTCAATTTGGTTTGGCCCATGAAAGACAGGAAATGGTAGGGAATAAAAGGGAAGGAATGGACAATGGAGGGAATCATCAATGGGTGATACAAATGTATCATTACAAGGGACACCCATCAGGTAAGCACTTACCATCTGACAACGTCATGACTGCGTGTTCCTCTGTTGAGACTCCAGGACCGTAACGATTGTAGGCCAAAACTTTTAGACTATATTCTGTGAACTTCCGAAGACCTTCAAGCTTGTAAGAAAGTCCATTAACTTCGATGTTCTGTAAAAAGTTGCATAATAATTTAACAAAAAATAAAAAAATACCCCAAATAATCCTTCAACATTAATTCATTTGTGTCATTCTTTATGCCAAGATCCCCCTAATTGTATGTCATTCTTCACCAGTTTATGTCACGATACCCCTAATTTTGTGTCATTCTTTAACAGTTTATGTCAAGATATCCCTTTGGTCACAGTCGTAAGTCTGTCAAAATAAGGGCGGATATGATGTGGATCGGTCTTGAGACTGTCACTGGTCCCTAGTGGGGGATCAGTGCATGAAAAGACTTAACATTTAATGATATAACAGATCATTTTGGTTTCAGGATTATTAAACTCATTTACGCTTCATGGCAATTATGAGCTTTCCATCCCTAATAGGAGCCGATACTTTCTACACTTCCATATTCTATTCTCACTTGACTCCAACTTGATATTAAACGACTTTGATTTACGACTCTGCAGATGAAAGTTAAGATACCCGGAGACGGCTAACTTGGAATATCAATGAGATCTTTTTTAATCCAGAGGAAGAAAAAAAGTTTAAAATGCTCAAGAAGACTTTCTCTTTCCAATTATATAATAGAGTTGGAGCTTCAATGCTTTTAAAATGTCCAATAAAACTGGCAATAGAGTACAAGGGTCGTGCCTTCAACCCCACAAAGGAGAAAAATATACGACTGTAGCTATTACACATTGCCAGGTTTTAATATCTGTAATAACAAAAGCCTTTTTCGTTTTTTGGTTTAATTAAATCATTTTACTAACTGCTATTATGGATTGGTTTGGGCCACTGAAACGTTTTTCAGCTTTAAAACATTAAAAGAAAATAAATGATATTTATGCAGTTGGTTCTACGGCGATTACAGCAGAATAATGTTGGTCCCCAAAAGGCAAAGGTGATAGGCAGGGCGTACGAAAAAACCCACCTCTCCATCTATCTAAGGCTGGGTAAGATAACCTATAACTGCTGCAAATTACTTCTCAAGGAACAGCTTTTGCCATGGAAAAAGTATTTAATAATTAGCTGAAAAATAATAAATTTTTATGACAAAGACAATCATATCACATAGTTCAATTACATGCTACCACACACATTGCAGTGACACTCCTTCCTCGGGCAGCTTGAGTAATATATATGGTCTTTAATATATTTGCTTTTCAACAACATGCGATGGTCAACGTAATGTTTTCTTTGCCCCCCCTTACACTATGAGCAAAACCAGGGGTTCCCTGGACCCCTGTCTACCAACAGTAGAAGCCAAAATAAGCACACCACAAAAAGAACACATTTAATACTGTCAATTAAACTTTACTTGCCGATCCACGTCTTTCTCATTCTGTCCCCCACCGGAGGGTTATTAAAGATACCCGGTGGGGGATAGAGGGACTATGATGCATAGTAATAATAAATAATAGTAAAAATAAATGACTTTTTGTGTTTGGATAGATAACGTTCCAAAGGACCAGTTCAAAGGGCAGGAGGGTGGCACACTACCTGGTCAACATTCCCCAAAAGGTAATACCAGGAACCAGGGAGGGACATTTTTATACCACTGAGGCAGAACTCCCATATGACTCTTACATCACAGAAGGAGAGGCGTATGACAAAACATAGTCAAATTACAGAGGCTCCACCTCTGGACTATAAAAGCCTCCCCCAGCTCCTAACATTACTCCTGGATGGGAGCCAGAAAAAAAGGAAAGGAACATTTGCCCTTTGTGCAAGAGATGCCATTTGTTTTAGGCACTGAAGCTGGCACTGAAGATGCCATCCACTGGCCTGAAACAAGAGACACAGCGGAAAAGGAAGAGAAAAAAGTAGATCGTAAAGTAGAATTTAAGTGAGAGTATTACATGTGTTTTTTTTTGTGATGTGTTCATCCCTCCATGATGATTTCTATCAGAGGTCACCTGTTGCCTTTTGGACAACCCCTCATAATTATGCGGTAGATACCTTTGACCTCATCTTGAAATAGCCCCAGGACAAAGCCGTTCCAGTGCAATAGCGCAGGTCCTGTCTGTCCAATCTCATAGGTGCTGTTAGTGATATAACCTGAAGGAAAGGGTATTTTGCCCAATTTCTTGCTTTCTTCTCATCTTTGATTGATGGAACATCCCGAATTGGGAGGCACATGGGAGGTTTGTGGACAATTTTCTACTATTCATTTTCATTTTCCTTCACTACTTATGGCAGATTTCAAGTTTATATAATAAACATCTATTACGAATGGTGCAGGTGCACTTTATAGTTGCGGGGACAATATAAAAAAAGACAAACCATCTCATCAAACATTGGCTCTGATCTACCACTCACTATTTCTCAGCAAAAATCATCTTCCAGCATTTATCCATCATCAGAGAATATATCCATTAGCTGCTGTTCTCCCTCATTTCTTTCATAATGTTCACACGTGCTTTAAAAGCAAACCATACACCGTGTAGGTCCATCTTCCCCTGATTACATTTTTATGTCCTTCCAGAGATGTGACCTCCACGTCTGAAGTAAATTACGCTAGGCTCAGTCTGACTAATGATCTACAATGAGGCGCAGTCCTGAGCTAATCGCCGAGAGGGTGATGCTTGTCTGGTCTAATATCGTACAGGGGCTCAATGGCTTGTAGTACATACAGTGCATATTGTTTTACATCATTACCGGATATCATTTAATTGAGCCTGGCAGAGGACATGAGTTCACTGTCATTTATTTAAAAAAAGAAGCACAGACCTTTAGGCGAAACATGAAATAATTAATTCAAAGGTAAAGTCAAATAATACAGAATACTAATTAGGTGGTCAAACAAACATAACTATGAAAATAGAGTAACATGCCAAATACAGTTTATTAAAAACATCATAAATTAATAATGCAGATGCAGATGTGATAAGTTCGAAATCTGTAACACATTTCATTTCACCAAGCCAGGCTGCAGGATTAAAAGCCCTTGATGGTTTAAAATGTGTCACATGCACCTAACTTGGCTGGCACAGTTAGTGACATTATGTCTTCTGATGACGTGTAAAACATAGGATTCGCCCAGCTTGCCAGCACTGAACCACCTACCACGGCACACCAGGTTGCCAGCAATACCTCGCCTCTTCATGTTTAATTTATTTCTGTGTAATCCTGCACAAATTCTATGAAAAGTTCAACATGTAAAGTCCCCTGAGGAAGTCATACAATGAAACCTATCGGGACAAGAATGCTATGATTTATTATATCATATTTATGATACTCATGTAACACCAATAGCTTATAGAGCAGCGATACTCAACTGGTAGACCGGGGTCCGAATTCGGACGTCGGAGCCAGATTTCCTGGACCCCTGCCCTGATATCCCTGCACTCAGTTGCTTTTGTGTTGCCATGCTCAGAGCTGTCCCCTTGATCGGCGATTTAGGGCCTAGTCTCCCTGCCAGTGCCATGGCTCTCTGGCACCTAGCATTGCAATATAGAGTACTGCACAGGTGGAAAGTGCCATTGCAAGGAACACACAAACTTAGTTTCTCAGTCTCTTTGCCCCATCCAATCCTTTCCCCTGCCCCAGCTCAGTCCCATCCAACTCCATTCCTGTCCCCCCAGATTTGGAGAACCGATAACGAACCGATAACCGGTTATGGAAGCAGAGTGGGTCTCAGAGATGAAGCAGGAAGTACTAGGAAGTCCAAGACAGGCCAGAGGTCAACACCGGGTAAGTTGAGATTGCGACAATACAATGGGATAAGGCAGCTCGAGATCAAGGTACGAAGCAGGGGTCAAGGCTGGCAGCAGTCAGGATGGCCGTGGATAGCAAAGGTCGGCAGCAGAAATCAATCGGAGAGTAATCGGTTCAGGCAAGGGTCGGCAACAGGAGATCAATCGGAGAGTAGTCGGTTCAGGCAAGGGTCGGCAACGGGAATCAATCAGAGAATAGTTCAACAGATAAGCAAGGTCCAACTAGGCTCTATCACAGGCACTGAGTAACTGACAAGGTGAAGGCTTTATAGGATTCCAGGTATGATTGAAGATGGGGAGTGAGTGCATGATTGGTGCTTACTAGGACTCTCACTATTATTGGCTCTGGATACAAAAAAGGGCGTATAGCCCAAAACCTCCTTTGGGCTCATTGGCCCCAAACTCAGCACAAGGGGCGTTTTTGGCCCACACACCTTGGGCTCATTGGCCCTTTAATTTAGCCTTGCGCGCGCGAGCACGTAGACAGGAACCGGGGACACGGAGGAGAGGAGGGAGAGCAGCCGCGCTCGGCGCCGCACGAGCCGCCTCGGCAGCCGCTGTCGCTCGGCGCGGCCGCCGAACAGGAAGGGCTGCGACCGGCCGCCTGGAGACAGTGCGGGACCGGGACGCAGGTGAGTTAGTCGTGACAGTATGCCTGTTTGGATTCGCCAATTTCTTCATGTCAAAGGCTGCTCAAGACCATCTGTCAGTGCTAAATGTGTCTCTAAGATAATAATAGATAAGATCCCCTCCCAAAAAAATCCAAGGTAGGTTTCAGTGACACATTTTATACCCAACAAGCCTGGCTGAAGGATTTTAAGAGTCCTTTAATGACTTGAAAAGTGTCTCAGGCTGCAAAGTTGGCTGACACAGATGCTGGAAAGCCTTTTGTTTTATTCCAATGAAAACATCGTAAATTAATCCATAAGACACCCAAATCAGAGATTAGCTGCCTGTAATGTGTTTCATTACCACCAAGACCGGCTGTAGGATTAGGAGCCCCTGGTGGCTCACAACATGTCACTGGCAGCTAATTCGACTGTCACAGATGTGGGCACAACATCTTCCAATGACGGTTAAAGCAAACCTTTTGTTTTAATCAATTTAAAACATTAGAAATCCACAATATTTTCCAAAGAGAGCCCTTGATGGCTTGAAACGTGTCTCAGGATGCAAACTTGGCTGGAGTGTCTGTCGCTTATAGGTTAAGAATACCTTTTGCTTTAATCCATTAAAACATATAAACTGAAAAGCTCACCTGTTCTCTTCCAGAACTGGTTTCTGTACACAGCAGTCTGTAGCCTTGAACAGGACCATTGGCATAGGCAGGAGGCTCCCAAGTAATTAGAATGGAGGTTGGAGAGGTAGAGAGAACTTGAAGGTTTTCGACAGGCCCTGGGACTTGTACTGAAAAAAAACAGACATTTCACTTATTAATTAATTTAATAAATATGAATTGATTTAGGTGCAGTCAAGGTGGGGTATAATACATGTCTGCCTTGGGGCTTTACTTACCTGCATACAACATTTCAAGTCTTAGTGGATGCTGGACATAGCTGGCCGCCATCAGGTCCGGCCAAGCAAGCCCGATAGATTGTAATCAAATGTTTCTACCCATTCTTTTGCAAAATACAAATTTGCCGTTAGGCCAGGCTTCCATCTTTGATTTACATCTCACAGTTGAAAATAGCTTAACACCACACAACAAGTAACATAATGCATGTAGACTTTGCTGCTACCATTATCATATCTAATGGGTGTAGTTGCTGACAGTTTTAACTCCCGTTCTGTAGCCATGCCCTCAGCTATCGTTCTAGTCAGGACATGATCTGCAGGAAGAGATGTGAACTGAATACAACCACCTGCCTGTATCATGGTGTGTGAGCATCTCCATTTACCATTTACAGGTTAGAGTCACTTCCTCTGCCAGTAGTTTTACTTTAGCCTTAGGGGGCATTGCAAAAGAACAGGGATGGAACTCAGTGACTACTATCTTCTGAAGATACCGTTTCTGTTTTATGAAAAGGGCTGGGCAGTCTCTGTGGAATTCCATCAGCCTTCTTTTGAGAAGATTTCTAGGCAAATCAGATTGATTTTAGGCCCAGGCCATAAAAACCAGAACAGCCATAGCTAGAGTGGATGTTCGCTATAAAAAATGGTTGGTCTTTAAAGAGGAACTTCGGAGGCCCTGGCTTAAAGACTCCTGGGTCGTCTGAGTTCCTGTCCTTGGTGCTTCCCGAATTGCGATGCTCCCCCCAGGTGCATTCACCTTCTGCTGAGCCCTTGTTGCGTTTCTGTGCTGCAACCACATCCCCGTTCACCTCTGAAGCTGCGCGCGCCGGCACCCAGTCTATCTGAATGAGTGGCGCGGGCAGGTCTCGGCTGCAAGGTGAGCCGGGGATGCGGCTGGCAGTGCACTTGGCTCCATTCGGCGCCAGTTGGGTGCTTAGCCGTCCAGGTGGATTAGCCATCAGCGGTGTCGAAGGGAGCCGAGTGACAGCGAGCATACTGATTGGCTCAGTCAATCAGCACGCTCGCTTTCAGCTTAAACCTGCGCCGTGGGAACAACAGTTGATCAGACGACCTGAGAGAATACACACAGCGGGGCATCACAATTCGGGATGCCGCTGCATGGAGGAACAACACTGGTGAAAGTAAAATTGCTGTGTGTTGTTCCCCTTTAAGACCCTTTTCTATATCCAGAGCATGTTCAGGGGGTAAAGCAGATTGCATTAAGCCCTGGACATAAAACCCAGACCAGCCATATCTAGCATGAATGTTCACCGTAAAATGTTGGGTTTTAACTTACAGTTTTCAATATCCAGAGCATGTTCAGTGGGAAAAGAAACTCTCAGTTTTGGACCTACAGAGGTTGTTCAAGTGTGTGGGGGGGGGGGGCTGCTAATTAGTAGCAGCTGTTTCCCTGCAAGTTTGTTTGTCCACTTAGAGTGACAAGAGCTGACATAAATAAATCAAAGTAGTTTTAGACTGTGCACACAGGTCAGTATCTAGGGCTATTTATCCTTACCCCACAGCCTGCCCATTCCTCTGTTGTCCAGAGCAGATGAACACACACAGCAGCCGCTTTACACCTATTGCTGAGTTTCAGTAGCGTAAAGCCAGTGTTGGCTGGGAATGTGTTTATGATGCCCCTTACTGATCTGCCTGTGTGTGTTTCTATAATATATATATATATTGTGGTAAAGTGTATGGTGGAAGGTGTCTATATTTCCCTTGGTTTTTTCAGCCAGGCACGATCCATGCCGGGATAACAGAGCTCCAGTCCGCATCCCCATTCCTCTATGGGTTTTTCCCCTACTCCAAGGTCTTTCCAGGTGTTTAGATTAATTGAAGGAAGGAAGCTTAATAAAAGAAGCTGCTGAGGCTTCCAGTGTGGAGAAGAAGAGACTGGGATAAGGAGCCCGTGCCTTGCTGCTCCCAAAACCTACAGGTCTGAACTGCACCCGAAGGACTTTATGTGTTATGTTTTTTTGAACATGTGGATTAGCAGCCTGGGCTTCTATGCCCTGAAGTGGACCTGTCATATCGAGGACTTGCAATACTCTGTACCTATCAGACTCTGGACATTGCTAAAGCTGGTGAGGATACCGCTGACTGTACTGCATTGTACCCTGCATTATACTCTGAATTTAAGAGATTTTTCTGTTGGACTTTGTCTTCAATAAATCGCCTATTATTTCAACTAAGAACTGTTTCCAAAGTCATTGCCATTAGCACCCTCAGATCCTGACAATATATATATATATATATATATACATATATATATATATATATATATATATATATATATATATACATATAAAGTGGAATGGCACTTACAGTCATGCTTCATTCTGTGCTGCCCTGCTATTACATGGGTCAGTATTGAGTAAATAGGCATTTCGGAAACCTAAGTTCTGACCCAACTTAATTTACATGAGACATAGATTCAAGGTCTGCAATAACAAGTGAGAAGTTAGGGAGAGTTTCATCCTTTTTACTGTGTCTGTGGGGGGAGGGGGTTAAGAATTTAATTAACAGTGGACAAAAGCAATGTGTTAAGAAGACCATTTTTATAGGTAATTGGATTTTCTGACACCATAACACAAAGAAAGGCAAGAAAACACAACATAACAATGCTAAATGGAGGCCAGGTACCTGGAAGATTTATCAGCATCAGTGAGAAGATGATCTAGCGGTGCAGTGTGCTTTATTATAGGGCCGGCGTGCCATATTAATCATTTTAAAGTAATTTCTGCTTTGTTTTCTCTTACTCTCATGCACTCAGCATATATAATCGGTTTTCATTTTCAATATATTGTATATATATATATTTTTTTTTTAAATATCAACCAACTTTGTAATTGTATCGAAGGAAATCAAACATTAATTATGTTTTCTGCAATTAATACAGATAATAAATTAAATTACTTTTTTTTTAAAATGTATTAAAAAATTATAAAGAATGCTTACTAAACCATTTACAGGCTTTAAAATAAAATAACAAATCTACAGAAGCATTCTTTAAAATGAGCCTTGCCTTACGTCAAAGAATTCTCAAAAAAAAAAACAGCACTGCAAATGCCCGTGCCATCATTTGTGTATTTAAATCCCTAAAATTCCAAAGTGATACAAATAGTCCACAGTGATAAAAATGTTCTTAATCCAAACATTATGGCTGTTTAGTTGATGTTTCGGGGTGCACGCTGGTCCCCTTCCTCAGGACCAACCATATAGAGAATTGCAAACATTTGCAGAGCTGTTGTCATACCCCTTATGTAGATCAAATAGGGGCCATTTGGACTATTTGTATTGCTTTGGAATTTTTCGGGATTCAAATACACAAATGATGCCATGGGCATTTGGAGGTTTGCTGGTTTTTATTGAGGATTCTGGATCAGGTGGCATCTCCGCGAACCGTGCACCCACAAACTCAACTGAGGTAAGTTCGTCAGCCCCCAAAAAAATTGCCTTACGTCGACACACCACAAAGTTTGCGTTGTCGACATTGCGGTTGAAGACCAAGGTGAAATATGGGCAAACCAGGTGGTTTCACACTGGGAGGCCCCTAGGGAAATTCATTCAAGAGGGTAAACTCTTGAAGTTTCGGTCCACTAAAAAATATGATTGTGCTATTGAGTTGTCTGTTTTTTGTCTGCGCTCATGCGTCTCTCTCTAAGGTGGCTAATGATGATTTTTCACAAGAGATTCACAGCCTAACTGGGCTACCTATACTGCCCCAGCTGAAAACAACCTACCTACAGTATAGGTAGCCCCTCATCACACTACTCACTATCCAGCATGTTTATATGAATTTTTAATATTGACGTAATTAGGTAAAACCAGAAACAATCTCTATGATATAATATATATATATATATAGATAGATATATTTATTTATTTAACCCAAGATTAAATTGTTAGTATAAAAAAATGATACTTGTACGTTTGTTGCGCCACTGTACAAAAACATTCTACATAATCTTAATCTGAATATTGATACTCTCTAATATATATATATATATCCAGTATTAAATTAATTATTAGAATAAAAAATGATACTGGTACTTTTGTTGCACCATTGTAATTACAAAAACAGACGGATTCTACATAATCTTGATATGAAGTAGTAAACATGATTTATATTTTTTCGTTCGCCTGTATGGCCAACGCCTGCATATGTTGTTGATGTATTGGGTGATCCATTTATCATGGCTAGTGAAATCTTGGGTGCAATAGGAAGTGATTTATGTAGCTATTAAGATTGCTGTGACTATTGTTAAAGAGAAACCACATTTTTCATGTATGAGGCCAACGGTAGGATGAGGTCTCTGCAGATTATACATACCTTAAAGCCCCAACCCCTTCGCCATGAGCTTAAATAATAATGCTTTCATAGGTAGAATGAGAGCTGGGGGGAGATCACAATAGCACAACAAAGCATTTACTACAGACTTATGTTTTAGAACACTATTTTTGGTGGTTCTCAAGCCATAGCTAAAGAAATTAAGGCCAGGGCTACACGTTGTATGACTCCAAAAATGGTTATGACGACCCAGATCAACCAAGGCTTTGGTCCTGCCAGCATGCAAATGTGCTTGTCATGGTGTAAACATCACGGCTGCATATTATTACTGAGCCTGCATGACCAAGTCCCATGGGCTGTTATTTCCTTCAGGTATATAAACCATTATTATTATTATTGTTTATTTATATAGCGCCATCAACTTCCATAGCGCTTTACATGGTATGATTACAGACAGGGTAAAACATATAGTACAGAGAACAATACAACCAATAAACAATAAACCATGGGCCCTAACACTAAACAGAGAGGCTTATCAGCAGATAGACTCATGAAACCTACATTTTCCCTGTTATCATTATCAGGCACTGCTGGACACGACACCCCTCCAGCTGATAAAAGAGCTTGGACGTAGAATCTACTGGTAATCTATGATCCCAGCTGGGTACCTGGCTGTTGTCTTCCCCACTAAAAGGTCGGTGTGCAGGATGAGAATGATGCTAAATTTAAACTTTTAATAGTAAATTCTCTTGTACATATATTTATTGATTTTGTGGCAGAATTGTTTAATTAATTAATTAATTAGGACTTCTCTTTAATCTTTAATAATTAGATTAAAGTGGAAGTCCAGTCTTAATATGACCCCCCCCCCCCCCCCCCGAGACCTTACCTGACCCTGAAATCCATTGTTGTCTTTGGCACATCTGGCAGCTACGTAGAACGGTATATCCAGAAACACTAATGGACAACTCTGGATTGCAGACACTAGGTAGGGTGTGTTATGTTGTTAACCCCTGATCTGCCTCAGCACTTGGTGAGGGGGTCGGGGGGGCATCCTAATATTAGCAGTAATGCCTGACAAGAGTGTATACCAGGTAAGTAATTTAGTCGTTTATAGGGATTCCTAGTGCTCACTGAACAAAAAGGCATCTTATGTCACAATGTCTTAGGGTAAGGGGGTTAAACAGTGAAAAACTGGTCATCATGGGATTACTAATCTCTCAACTAGTTATAGTATATAGGATTTGGATACACACTTTTAATGGAGAGTATTTTACTTTTTGCACTGAGACAGACCTCCAGCGCCCCCTTGTGGTTTTAAATGTTTATGTCATGTAGTTGTTATTGTATAGTCTTAATGTTCATTGTGATTGTAAATATATGTAATTAGTCAATAAATTTGAATATTTTTTAGACCCTTAAAGTGGTGCAACTGTTTCATCCTTGGCACTTTTTAGAGGGTACTGTGGGTGTCCCTCTTTTCTTGCAGTGTATTGAGTTTTGAGTGCTGGGATTAGTGTGCACACTATTATTGGCTTTATTGTTGACTTACCATTTGGCTTATAGACTGGTGCAACTTTTCTAGCTTGTCTAAAACTTGTATCTCTCAACATAGTTACTGTTAAGTTAGATGCCAGTTCAATCCCCTCTGGCTTGTGCACAACCGAAGCTAGCTGAGCCATGGGCGCTTGTTAGGCTTGTATTCAAGTATGCGCTAAACATATACAAGTGGCCACTATGGGGATTAGTGATATGTTTTATTGAGCTACATTAAAAGCTAGATCCTAACGGATGATGTCTGAGTTCTGGACCTCAGTTTTCTGTATCTCAACATATTCAGCAATGAGATAAAGTAAGAAAGGACACATCTGTAAATCCAATCTTGTTGGTGACAGCTCTCTCCTCAAGTAGCCAATCCTGTGCCTACAAACATGCTGTGAATACGGGAAAAGCAAGATACCAGCTGGGTGAAAGCTCCCCCCATCACCACTTCCTGCTGTGCGGGGAGATTTGAGTACACCTACGTAACCGGTGCCAGTTACCTGTGCTGGTAGCATTAGGAAAAATACTTTCTTATAAAATGGATCATTAGGATTACGTCGATTTTTTTAACCTTTTAAATGTAGTTGAATTTACCTATACAATAGTGGTAATGGGATTCACTACAACTATGCATTCAGAATTATCTACATTCTGGCAAGGCACATGAAAAATGGTCCATTCCTCGTAATAATTCACGCAACAGAGAAAGAAGCTGGTCTAATGGTGACCTGTGTGAAAGATTCATGGATGGAAAGGAAATTCCATATCCCTGCTAATTAATTCACTGATTGAAATGAATGCAGATTTTACGGTAGCCATTAATTTACTTCCATCAAACTTTACACCGAAGAGTATAAAGCATTTGTCCCCTTCAGAACAGAGAAACTGGCACAAAAAATGTCCATTATTTTTTATCTGTTTTCTTTTTTTAATCAAGTGAACATGAATTCTAACACACTGAAGACTAAATGCCTCACACACACAATGACACACCACGATCCTTCTAAGCTTGCACTAGACAGTGTGGTCTATTGGCCTAGTTTCTCTGCATTACTCAGTCTGCCCTCAAAGCGTTCTGGTAGTGGTATTCTTTTCAGCATCTGAAGTTAAACTGGACCAACAGCCTAGCACAGTTGAAAATGCAAGGTAGCAGCCATTTTGCTTCCTCTCCCGACTGACATAACTGAAATGCACAGTAGCACAACTTCCTGTTTGCAAGCCCATAAGCGGCCATCTTGTTTTTAAAATTGATCCAAATAGGCGTTAGAAAATAAATTATTTTTTATGTGCAGCAATCTTAATTGCCTTGGGGAGGGATTCATATGAGCACTGTTTGTTGTATTGGTCTGATTTTATTAATTTTTGACTGTTGTTCCGCTTTAAGGGGGGAAGAGGTCCCCAATCTTTACCTGCTGCATCTTGACAGGGGGAATGTTGTTTGCCCCCTCCATCACTGCACCGAAGGGCCTAGGGACTGGTATACTGTCATGGTTGGAGGCTGGCTGTTCGCCCTCTAGGCCCTGGGCTGGTAACCTAAGCCTGGTACGCCGGGGGGGAATACACTTTTTTCAAATAACGTCAGTAAAAAAAATAATATTAACTCCCATGTCTTTTCCATTGAAGTAAAAACATGCCAGCATGTGGCACAAGGCATTTTTGTTAAAATAAACAACACCCAGGTGCAGAGTACTTTTTACACCTGTCCAGGGTGAACTTTCTTATTTGAAGGCCAAGCGTGCTTTATAAAGTATTGTGGTACAAATTCTAGGGAAGACTGAAACAGAACTGCAATCCACTGACCCCCTTTAAACTAATCTACACCCTAGAAAATGAAAACATCCATTTACTAATACAGACACCCCCTCTCTGCTCATGACACACGTCAGTAGGTTCCTTCTTGGGCCAAATGTGGGGGACAAGTGTGGGGTTTTACCCAATGGGAATAATTGCCTAAACTAAATAAACCCTGCCATTGAGTTTCAAACTTCTTACACAAACTCCAACTCTTGTTGAGACATCTACACTCTGATGCGTCAAGGTTATAATTGGGGTATTGCGTAGAGCAGAGTTCCCCAAAGCCAACCCCAAAAAGCACATGTGAGTCCTATATCTCTAAGCTCCAATTACCCCCATCTCTTCATCCCTGTCTGTTCCGTATCTGTTGGTAGCCTTTGTGTACAACCTGCACAGAATTGTGCCTTAGTTCAGCACCACCAAGATAAAATATACAACAGGTAGTGTGCCAAAATTGTATGTCCCAACTGTAAATCCTACAAAAAAACCTTTACCTTGTGGCCCAGTAAACCACAAGAACAGGTACCAGACAAAGTGGCACCACTCCTGTTTAATTAATAAGCCAAACCAATTGCTAATTGATATTCATAGTTTAATTCATTAAAGATCCTACATTAAAAATACACAATACAACATTACAAACATCTAAAATAAGGACAATACATTACACAGCCCAACCCAGCAGCAGAGACCCAAATAACCCTATAAAAACCTCTATGTGATCAATTCTTAATAAAAAAACACAAAATCCATCCATATGATCTAAAGTGCTCCTGTGCAATACCAAAATGTAAGTATGTGATGTGCAAAAAACTGCAAAATGGTAACAAAAGAATATAAATAATCACCTCAGTGAAAACAATAAATCCAGTCTCTCTTGCTGAGTGGGGCAATTATCCACCCACGCGTTCCGTGACGATATGTCACTTTTTCAAGGTGCCATTGAGTTTCAATCTTCTTACACAAACTCCAACTCTTGTTGAGACATCTACACTCTGATGCGTCAAGGTTATAATTGGGGTATTGCGTAGAGCAGAGTTCCCCAAAGCCAACCCCAAAAATCACATGTGAGTCTCTATATCTCTAAGCTCCAATTACCCCCATCTCTTCATCCCTGTCTGTTCCGTATCTGTTGGTAGCCTTTGAGGACTGGGTTGGGGAACCGCAAGGCCTTCAGGCATCTGAGATGTAAGTCCAGCCCTGCCATGACCAACATTTACTTACAGAATTATTTTTCCCAAAATATTCTTGTCTTTGCAGAAAGCAGATCTCCTGTACTGCTGGATGCCATATCAGATGCCCATGTAGCCCAAAGCTGCACCTGTAATTTTATTATCAAAATATTCAACTAATCCTGCTTATCTGCAAATCTGACTATTCCATGTAGACATAATCCAACAGAATTAATCAATTAACACCCAGACAAAAGATGTAATCCCTGCAAGCTTTACACCATGGGAGAGTCTGCCCTTAATTGAAGTCAATCTCAAAATTCTGCTCAATAATTTAATGTAGAAATCTATTTGTCTTTCTCTATTTATCTCCAGCTGAGACAGAATCTGCCAGGAAGTTAATGAACTCCTTATCTTTGAAATTCTGAAAATGAAAGAAACTTAATACAAACGGTGGCTCTGTCATTGGAGAAGTATGGTCCCGATCCACGAGACAGATAGCGGACAGTAAATGGCTCTTTATCAGCGACATTATAAATAATCTCTTTTGCTGCCAGATTGTGGTACTTTGCAGCGTTGGGTTGATGGAACAAAATATAACGCTCAGAAATAAGATGCACATTAAATGAAATATGTCAATTGGAGCTGAAGATGAAGATGTTTTCTTAGTATCAGAGATGAATGAATCGATAAATTAGACGCAAAATATACCTGCTGGATGAAGGGACATTGTTCTAATTAGTGGTATTTCTAATGCTAAATGGACATTATCACTATATATCTACTACAGGTTGTCACACCAATGCAAAAAATATAATCTAAAAACGTGATTAATGTAAATAGTCCATGTAAAGGGCCAAACAGAATCCATTTCTCAAAACCAAAGCCCAATTAAAGTGGACCAACAGTTAAAAATGACTTAAACCAGACCAACACAACAAACAGTGCTCATATGCCCCCTCCCCAGGGCAATTTAGATTGCGGCACATAAGAATTCATTTACCAATTTCTAAATCCTGCTGTAGTAAATTTTAGAAACAAAATGGTGGCTTGTGGATGTGCAAACAGGAAGTGCTGCTGGGCTTCCTGTTACTGTACATTGTCAGTTATGTCAGTTGAATCCAGACAGCAGCATGGATGAGATGCTGGGAGAGGAAGCTCCAAAATGGCCGCTACCTTTCTTTTCCAACTGTGCCAGCTAATGGCATGAATGTTGCATGTTCCTCCCTCCTTCACTGGCTGCCACTGCTACCAATACCGGCACTTCCGGCAGACAGAAGACAGCATTTCCTGCGGGTGAGTGTGGGTCGGCAGGGTTTGCAAGTAAATAGCATACTCTGAGAGCCCCAAGCAGTCCTGGCTGGCTGCTAAAGTGCGTCCTACCCTCTTCCTTTCCTTCACGTTGTGTTGGCTCCTTCAGTGCCAGTCAAGCAGGGGACAGGTCTGGCAAGAGACTGAAGCTAGATGGGGATCTTGCTGTTCACATGCTCAGTAATGATGGCTGACAATGCTGCTCGGGGGCCCTGGGAAGACCAAGCTGTTGGGAGGGTCATAGGTTTAATATTTGAGTGCAGGACAGGAACTGAGCACTTCAGAAGCCCTCAGTGGGGTGCAGTTCTTGTTTGGTTGGGGGGAGTGGGCTGGGGAGCTGCTATGTCCACTGCCACTGCTTTAGAGATTTTTAGAAGTAGCTGGGAATGCAGCCATGCCGCTCAGATGCGGCAAGTTCTTAAGAAGAGGTAAGGAGATCCGGAAACCCTGGGGGTTTTGCACAGCCTCCGATGTTTCTCTTTAACCTCTTAAAGTGGAAGTAGGGATTCTGCCAAGATGTCCCTTTTTTGGGTGACCTACACTTGTCCGCCTGCTACGCTGGGTTATAGCGCCAGACACTTGTTTGCAGTGTCCACTAGCGGACGCTCTAAGCCCCGCTACATAGACGCTGAAATGGCAAAGCGTGGCACTAGTTTTAAATTAGCCTCAAAACTCGGATGGCACATTGGAGCTATGGCCGAAAGTATGACCTGTGAGCTCTACGGATGATTCTGAAAACAGCTGGGGAATCTATAAATGGCAAATCTTTAACAAATCCCTTAAAAGAAGCAGTATAACAACTTTAAGTAAAAGCATGGGGAGCCGTACTGAGGGATTACGGCTTGAGTAATGGCATTCAGGCATTAAGGAAAGCATTGTTGTATTACAAGTCAGAATGGGAACATTTCTTTGTGAATTCAAGCGGAATAAGGCTCAGCAGCTTCTACCGTAACTCTTTTTAATGCAGAAATTCAATGTCTATATAAGATGTAATGTAATGTAAGGGAAATGCACTGCCCAGGTGTATACGACCATTTCCAAGGTTGCTAACTAACATTTATACAAGAGCTCAGTTTGGCATAGGGTAACACAGGGCAAGTGACAATGCTAAACTTGAGATTTTTGCACTAGAATAGGGGATTATTAAAGTGGACCAAAAAACTGGATTTTGACTATCCTGGGTTTTGGTTCTTGCCCCTGGGACACCCCAATCGGAGATACCCTGCTGTGTGAAACCCCCAGGTTCATCCTTCCCCAGTCCTACGGTTCATGCGCAGCTCTCTCATCAGCACGCTCAGATCCGCTCGTGCCCCTTCGTGTAATAGCTCGTCTAATATGAGCGGATCCAAGCTCTTTGGCAGCCGCATCCCCCGCTACCCTCTAACAGGGAGCGTGCCCGCTCCGCCCATTCACTGGGAGGCCGATTCATCAATAGCGCCAGGTAGCGACAGATGAGCGACTGTAGCGTGATTTTTTCAGCGCCAGCCAGTATTCGCTGTGCTTGGCCGGCATTAGCTTGATGACAGCGACTCAGTCGGTGTGCGGTAATGTTGAATACGGGCTGGGGGGTCGCTGTTTCACAGGTCCAGCGTTGTATGTGAGCGCCTGACAACGAATGGCCAGAGCGAACGGCTAGCTTCATATTCATCAACAAATCACGCTCCGAATGTGCTGTCGCTGTCCATTCCTTGTTTAAACCCCAGAGCGCTGGCGGCGATCTGTATTAACTAGTTTTTAACCCCTAAACAACCATAATTTTTGAATGTAACATTATACATGTTTTTAAAATCATTTTGTAATATGAATACATTAATCTCAGACATGTTAGATCAATTCTGCACATATTTTTTTTTTTTTTTTTTTTGACTTAAAAATAAATCCTAACATTGCAGAAGTGGTCTCCGATTTTTTGACATTAAAAAAAAAAAAAAAAATTACCAATTAATTATGATTAATTATAGATTGCTCCATTGAAATGCATTGGACATTGCCAGGGAGCGACAGCTCATACCTGGCGCTGTGAGGGAAATTGCAGCGGCGCTGTTCGGTCCAGGCGGCTTCATGATGAATGCCGCGCTAGCCGTCGCTCTCGCCGGCGCTAGCCTCATTTTGCTTGATAAATGCGTCATTGTGACCGCCGCCGGGCGTACTTGAGTCGGTAGTCGCCGTTAGCTGCCGCTACCTGGCGCTCGTCAGACACTACCTGGCGCTATCGCTTGATGAATAAGGGCCAAAGCCTAGCGTGGGCATGCGCCCTGCTAAAGGGATACTGGGGATGCACCCGCAGCTCGCACATGCGCTGTTGGACCTGGAAAGAAGGGGACTATCCCACAAAGTTATCCTTTGACCAGAGAACCGATTCTTACGATGACAACTCTCAAGCACATCAAGCTAAAAGGTGGCAAAGGTGGGACCTTGTTGGGTAAATAGTAGCCAGATGTTAATGTGGGTCTAACGTTTGTTTATTTGCAAGGTAATATAAGACTTTTGAGGTCCATTTGCACAGTAAAAAAAGTTTCTATTTAGGTTGTTGCTAGATGGGTAAGTCCAAGGAAAACTCCCCCAACCTTTCATCGCTATTGAATAGCAGCAGAGATGCAGTTCTATGTGGGTTTCAGATTGCCTGCTGCGATTTAAGCATTGGAGAAACTATTGTAATATTAGACAGAATAGGAAGATATCTTTGTGGATTTAAGAGGAAAAGACAACAGAATAAACGCTCATCACAGGGGCCCTCTCATTTATTTCTGGGAGGTTTTAATGAGCATGACAGAGAAAAATAAAGATTTAATAAAGTCAGACATGGCGTAGCCTCTTGTCATTCCACGGTTATGCGTTGAAATATAACTTTTGCACTTTTATTATTTATTTGGCTAAATTAATTTGGTGGTAATTAATAGAGGCAGGCTTAGCTAACAATGCAATGCATAAAGCAAGAATGGCAGGGAATTATTCAGAGATTTGCCACCAATTTATAGCGATAGTGCATCACTTCCTAAATAAGTTTGTTAATGAATTGAGCAGATAGTTGCCACCTACCTCTGCACTAGCTCTGATACTGGATTAGGGTGCACATGTTCACAGGGTAGAAGTTCCCAAACACTGGTATTAGTACCACTGGTGTTACTCAAGCTCCCCTCTGGTAGTGACTATAGGTAAATGGGTTATGAAGCACTGCTTTCCTAAAAAGATATCCCGGGTGGCCATGTCAACAAGTGGAGCATCTTGAGATAACAGCATTGCTGGCAGAAGAGCTTGCCTTATCAGGCCAGTAGAAGACCTTCACCCTTTTGTGGAAGTCTTTATTAGTGATGGTGGTGGTGGGGTGAAATGGGAAGTGAAAACAAAGTAGGGAAACCCTGCAGTAGGGTAAAGCGAGCATGTTTCCATAAAAGAAAAAAGATAGACCAATTATTAGACACGGGCTCTTAAAGGCAATTTTTCTTGAGTGGTATCCCAAATTATGACGCATGGGGCAGAGGATTTCTACAAGCAAAATGTTTGACTTCACCCTAAATAAGAGCATATCTTAAAAATAATCCTACCTGCATCTACTGCATTTTCTGAGACTTTAAACATCTAAGATGGCGGCCCTTTTGACTGTGCCGCTCTGCATTTTGGGATTGCATTTTGGGATTGCATTTTGGGATTTGGATGTATGTGACCCGAAACTACCTGATGGCAGCCCTGTGCTTATCCCAGTAATGTTTAAATGGAGAACAGCAGAGTCCATCTCATGAACACTGCCTAGTGACCCTTAGGTCCCTAACTTGTTGACTAGAGATCAGCAAACTTCCTAAAAATTTGATTCAGATGATTCGTCAAATTTCTCAAAGAAATTGTTGTTCATCCAAAACGAACCTTTGAGAATCGCTCATCTCAAGTGGAATACACACAGCACGGTGGGAGCGTGGGATGCCGGTCGCACTGTCAGCTGTGCAAGTGGGCTTCCGCCGTGCATACTAGATCCAAGCGTGGCGCTGGAATGAGGATGGTGGTGTTTTTTTTTCTTTTAACCCACCGCCCGAGGTGCCAGTGAATTTCAGGGAAAATTAGGTCAGCACGAAACCCCCCCAAAAAAAGGTTTTTGTGCCAAATTGAATTTTACCTGGAATTCGGAACGAACTAGGGTTCTGACGAACCAGTTCGCTCATCTCTATTGATGACCTTATACTTTTGACCTTCAAGCAAAATGATCATTGTCAGTAAGGTTTTTTTTTTTGCCTTCAAGCAATGTTTTTCATTTTGCACATTTGGAAAGCTCCAATAAACTTTGTTCAGATAAAAAAAAAAGCCAGAAAAAAAAGAGCAAACAAAAGTTGAAACACCTGCATGGAAACACGGAGCAGCTCTGGCTCGCTATTTACTATGGTGATTAGGATGGTATATGATGAGCACCTGATTGTTTGTCATTTCAAATTATTCTCAGTGTTCTTGAACCGATGCCATCCTGCTGCAAAACAAACTGCGCACCTGATGAAACCAAATCACAAGAGAAAAAGCTGCTAAAAAAGCAGCTGGGAATAGGTAGGTCTGCAGAAGAGACTGCCAACAGCCTCCAAATCAGGTTCCACAAAGCGGCTCCATTCCCGGTGACCGATTACCCGAATGATATACAAATAGGGCTATTTATTCTTTATTCTCCTTCATCAAAGTTGAAAAGGCCCACAATGCATTGCTGGGCATTTATCACGGCTTTGGCTCCTACCAGCAATGATGGACTTAACGGCTTTAGGTAATGTTATCGATCAGCATATCGATCAACCTTCTGTCACTGAGAAAATAAGAACAGCTGCAGTTTTATGTTGTTAAGGGACTCGATATCAAACAAACATAAGCAAAAGGATTAGATTGTGTGCAGAGGTTGCAAATGACAACAGCGTATAATTAGCTTGGATTCTGGTGTTTTCCTAGTTTCATTACGTTAGAGGGTTTGTTTTATTTAAGAAGCGCTAGCACCATGTAGCACCACGTAGCGTCAGGTGAACGCCGGGCGCTATATGTGAAAACCATATATATTAAAGTAAATCTGGTGAGCACCTCTAATAGCGTCATGCAGCGTCATTCAGCGTCACATGTATCACTAGTAGAGATGAGCAAACTCACTTGATTTGGCCGATTCTACGAATTTCTCCAAGAAATTCAGGTTCGTCCAAATCGAACCTTTGAGAATAGCTCACCTCTAAGTGGAAAACACACAGCGCGGTGCGAACGGGGGAGGCCGGCCACACAGCTGATGTGCAGCCGGCCTTCCCCGCTTCCAGCACACACTTACCTACATGCTGGCTTCCCCGTCTTTCTGGCCCAGCGGCTGGCTACAGGCGCAAGTTGGCTTGCTGGGCCATGACGACGTTGAAGCCGGCATGTCACATTGCATGGTGGGAGCAGAGGACCCTGACCGCACTGTCAGCGGGCGGAGGAAGCCGGATCTCACAGCTGACAGCGCAGCTGCCCCCGCCCCCCGTTCCCACTGTGCTGTGTGTAGCTTACCTAGATGCCAACACAGTGGGAGGAGAGGAGGCGGGTCGCACTATCAGCTGTGCAAGTCGGCTTCCACCGCACACACTGGATCAAAGCGTGGCGCTGGAACGAGGATAGTGGTGAGTTTTTTTTTCTACCCACCTCCTAGTGAATTTCAGGAAAAATTTGGTCAGCGCAAACCCCCAAAAATTCAGTTGCATGCTGAATCAAATTTTTCCTGAAATTCGAAACGAACTTGGGTTCTGACGAACCAGTTCACTCATCTCTAATCACTAGTGGCGGCTCAGTGCTATATCTTCAGCAGAGCCATGTAGCACCTGTCGCTCAGTGTCGCTCTCCCATACATTTCAATGGTGTTTTTTTGCTTGTGTATAAATAGCGTTTTCACTGGTTGTGTGATTTTCTTAAAGTGGCTTGAAACCCAGGGGGGATTGGCCCAGGAATCTATAAGATCCCTCCCCGTGGGGCATCCGAAATCGGGATGTCCCGCGGGGAGGAACCCCCCAGGAGGCCCACAAACCTTACCTCAACCCCGTTCCATCGGCGCATGCGCGAGCCGCGGCCGCGTCTCGCGCTTCCCTCTAGCAGGGCGCGCACCAGCGCCGGCCGTTTGTGAATGGCCGGCGCAGGCGCACTCCCTGTTAGAGGGAAGCGCGAGACGCGGCCTCCAGCGCTCAGAGCCGCTGAGCTGCTATGCGCGTCCAAGCGGCCTTGGACGCACATACCACAGCGGCTCTGAGCGCTGTGATTGGCTGGAGCGGTCACGTGGGAGCGTGGTGAGGTGAGTGTTTCTGGGCTTTCGGGGGGGTTTCAGACAGCGGGGCACCCCCGATCGGGGTGCCCCACCGAAGTGGACCAAAACCCAGGATAGTCAAAATCCTGGGTTTCGGTCCACTTTAAATATGGGCTTCAGTGCCGAGTGTCGGACGCAATTAACTGGCGCTACCTATCGTTCGCTGCAGCGTTGTTCTGTTGTTACTTATACTATAATGACTGTTCCATGACTTTTCCATTCACCTTGGCTGGCCTCTATTTTTTGATATTCTAATTGATAATATATGTGTTTCACAGTTTATATTGTATAGGCACCTGATTCTGTTATTGTTATTGTTGGTTTTCTCTTTTGGCACATGTATATATGTATATATTTTTTCACATGGATAATTTTGAATTGATTGAATAGATATTTGCACTTGGTTATATATATATTCCCAGTCTAGTATAGATATCCATTGGAACATTACTACTATGATATTTAATATGTTACCCTGGCGCCCCCTTATGTGTTTGTTGTAGGATTGTCATATATGCTTTTTAATGTGTCTGTTAGATAACTCTTTTTTACCTTGAATATAATAAATTTATATATTTTTATACTTACTAGAGAGTAGTGCCCTATCTTGTTGTCATCTGTCTTGGTACAATTTTGGGGTGTGTGGGGACCCTATACAGCAACTGTTTTCCCACCCCTTGTTCTGTTGTTATACGTGGCTTTGCTCTGGGCGGCTTTTCCTCGGGGGGCTAAATATGCATTTATTCAGGGAGAGCGCTTCTACAGCGCCCTCCAGAGGTCACATTTATCATTGCTGGACAGGATACTACAGTGTCACTTATCACTTGCCACTACACTAGGTTATAGCACCAGACACCAGCTTGCAGCGGGCGCTCTAAGCGGAGCTACATAGACGCACAAATTTGCAATATGTGGCGCTAGTCTTAAATCAGCCTCTTAATTTTAGCAATAGTCTTGGTGGACATGGTGACGGGGTGTGGAGCACATGTACCAATTTTCAAAAATGTCCAGGGTTATTTTTTTATCTCTATGTTGGGTACATGTGGATTTATAGGGTATACATTGGGTTGAGGAGAGTCTGTCATTCTATGAGATATACTTATTGATGTTGATGGTGGGTTATTTACTGATTGAGTTCATTGAGTTGAGGAGTGTCTTATGAAATAGAGGTTTACATAAAGGTAGGTGGAATGCTATGGGCTGATCAGAGGGTTTTTTATATGGAATAAAAGGGGGTTTATTTGTGTTTTTTAATGGGTAAGTGGGTATTTTTTTACACATTGTGCCAAATCAAGCCCTGGTTGTGGTTGTCTGGTATGCATTGACATGTATTGTTTGCTGTTGATGGTGAACTGGGGAAATTATTAATTGGATTTAGGGGTTTCTCCTGAAATTAAACAGGGCTTTGATTTAGAGCCTCTGTGGAGATTACCATTATTGTGATGTAAATTTACACCAATGTAAATTCTCATAAACTAGGGTGATCCCGAAACCCTTCCGAGATGATTTTGTTTGGGAGAATTTATGCGCGAATTTTCACTTCCAAGTGGGGGTGGTGGGGGCACGGCCATTGGGACGCCTTACCAGTTTAAAGTTAAAAAATAAAAACACATACAATTTGAGGGAAAATATTTTAATGTTCTCAATTAACTTACCTTTTCCATTGGGCATCCAACGCAGCCTCCCTTTAATTAATACTGGCAGGGCGTCTAATAATACTCTGCTCGATTTTATATTTAACCAAATATATAACAAAATATGTTATACAATACAAAACAAAATACAATATATGGGGAGGGACACCCTATCTTTTGCGGTGTGCAGGCAATTTGTTTTTTGTGTGTAATGATTAGAGATGAGCGAACTTCTTGAAAGTTCGATTCGGGCGATTCGCCGAATTTCCCCAAGAAATTCGGGTTCGCCCGAATCGAACTTTCACGAATCGCTCATCTGAAAAAAAAAATGCCGGCATGGTGGGAGCGGGCAGGCCGGCTACGCTCAGCGGGTCATTTGTTTAAAAAGCAAACACTTACCTGCATGGTCAGAGCGTAGAGGCCGGCGCCGCTCTCAGGCGCCCTCTGATGACGCGCCCTCTGATGACAGCTGAGAGCGGCGCCGGCCTCCACGCTCCGACCATGCAGGTAAGTGTTTGCTTTTTAAACAAATGCCGGCATGGTGGGAGCGGGCAGGCCGGCTGCGCTGTCCCACCATGCCCGCTCCCACCATGCAGCCTGCTTACTGACCTGCGGGGGCCTTTATAGAATCTCCCACACAGGACTAATGACATCACAGAAGGTGAGAAGGTTTCTATGGAAAATCCCCTCTAGGTCCCTCCCCTACTGTGACATAATTAGTGACATGTAAAGAAAGCGGCTTCCCCCAGGTCCGCAGGCACTCCCGAAGCCATTCACTGGAATGGGCAGACGGAAATTCGCAAAGAGCTGGGGGGTGTGGCTCTGCGTTTTACTTTAAAGATGGCGGCGCCTAGAATTCAGAGCGCTGGAGGCGCAGCGTGTGGTCCTGGGTTAAGGTAAGGGTTTTTTTTCTTTGCAATCACCCCCCCCCCCCGCTTCAGTGCCAGGGTAGGGTGGCAGAGTGGGGTTAATAATGACTGAAGTTCCGCTTTAAGGCAAATTATGGAACTAGCTAATATCTTATAGCATCTGATGTTAGAGCTCCTATAAAAGAGTTTATATCGTGTTTTTACCGACGCAGCTGCCCTTAGTTTTTATGAACCATTATCCTCCATTAACAGCAGTAGTCAGGAAAAATAGCAGAGCGGCTGACCCACACAAGCAGGGGCACAAATTGAGGGACGCTAATATATGTGCTTTGTACTAGAAACAGCCAAAACATTTTACGTCTAGACATGAGGGACAAACAGAAAAAAATTTTCAGTGTTCTATAAACTCAAGCAAACTTTAGATCAATGGGTTCCCAAATAGGGCTACAAGTACCACTGGTGGTACACAAGACCCTATCAGGCCTCCCACATGTCCCAGATTTAGAGGGACTGTCCCTCTTTTGAGTCCATGTCCCCCTGTCCCTTGTTGTTCTCCTTTGTCCCTCTTTGAGGTTTAACATGTAGATCTGCATCAATAAATGATCTATTTGCCTATTCAAAGTGTTTCTATTGTTGTAACTGTTACAAACTATCACCTATCCATCCCTCAATGAGCGGACGTGGCCTAATTTAAAGTGGACCAAAACCCAGTGTTTTGGTCTTTTTCCTGGGGACCCCCTGATCAGGGGTGTCCCGCTGTGTGAAACCCCCCAGAATGCCGAGCCCAGCCTGCACCAGTTATTAAGAAATGGCTGGCGCAGGCACGCTCCCAGTTAGAGGGAAACGGAGGATGCCGACGTCAGAGCCGCTGCTTCTAGACGCGCCGTGGAACACAGCAGGGCACTGCCGATCAGGGTGCTCCCGAGGAAAGGACCAAAACCCAGGATAGTCAAAATCCTGGGTTTTGGTCCACTTTAACAAATGTCCCTCTTTCCCACCCCGAAAAGTTGGAGGGAATGGGTAAGTGGTAAACTAGATTTAAAGTGTCTCGAAACCCACGCCACAACGGCCATGAAATCTATAAGATTCCAGGGCTGTTGAATTCCCTCCATCTGGGGCATGCAGAATCAGGATGGCCTGCTGTGTGAAACCCCCCAAAGGTTTTTCCCGGTCCAATGATGTATGCACGAGCTGCGGCCGCATCCCTACTATCTGTGCCCACGTCGGGAGTTTTGTGAATGGGGGATGCAGACACCGGCCACCTTAGACGAGCTATTAAACGAAGGGGCAAGAGCGGATCCGAGCGTGCTGATTGGACACGAGGGCTGTGTATGCACCGTAGGACTAGGGGAAGGGTGACCTGGGAGGTTTCACACAGCGGGGCATCCCCTATCAGGGTACCTGGGGCAAGGACCTAAACCCAGGATAGTCAAAATCCTGGGTTTTGGTCCACTTTAAGAACATACTGTCTCTTTTTGGTCAATAATCTTCAAAACTGATCTAGTTCTAGAAAGGGAAGGATCAAACATTTGTGATGCTTTGCAATGAAATCCATTTTCAATCCTTTGTAGCAGCTCATGACCCAGGCAGGCAGATGATAGGCTGGTGCAGGAGGCTCAGGGAACCTTCCTTTCATTTATACCTTTGTTTGCAGGCAGCTCTAGGTCTACATTTAACTTTTAGCATAAAATAAAAAGACATTTCTGGCCTGAAAGGAACTTCGATGATCAAAGTAAAATAATCGAACACAGCAAAGGGAACAAGGCGAACGCTTATATTAGCAGATATGCTGAAATTAAATTGGGAAATTGCCACACACAGATTTCTCAAGTCTTGCAAATATAATCTCAACATGATGCCCGTTGAGCGTTTTTTTTTTTTTTTTTTGAGGCCAAGATGTAACTATAGAGGCCAAGATGTAACTACAGACAGGGCTGGGTTATAAGGGGGGGAGCAAGAGGCACACCCCTGGAGCCTCCACCACTTGCCCTGCAAAGGGGGCCTCCACCAACCTTTGCGTTATGGTCTGGTCCAGGAGGATTTTCAGTGATGGGCCGTGGGGCCGGCTATGGGCGACACTGGGGGCCCCCCCGGGCCTGGGCAAGCCAGGTAGCGCCTCGTAGCGGCAGACAGCGTCTGGTGAACGCCGGGCGCTGTACGCAATACCACATTTATGAAAGCGAATTTGGTGAGCGTCTCTAACAGCACCATGTAGCGTCACATGTATTAATACAGGCAGCTCAGCGTATAGCGCCGGCGCTCTAGGCTCAGCAGCTTCATGTAGTACCTGTCGCTCTGTAGCGCTCTCCCATACATTTTAATGGGCTTTCATTAGTTGTGTATAAATAGCGTTTAGAAACTTTTAGAAACTTTTTTGTCTTTTTATATTTTTATGCAGAATTGTCATTACAGGTCTGGCCCTGAAGTATTAATGTCAAAGTGTTATAACAATGTAAATCCATGTGTTTTCGCTTTGTTACTGGTGGTTATGTGTTGAAAAACAGACTTTGATCACACAGCGCCCAGATTTGTGTGTGTGTAGTTTTTTGATAAGTATGTGGAGCGACGAGTGCCAGACGTACTGATCTGGCGCTACCTGCCCAACATACATCACATTCATCAATGCCGGCCAGGTTACTACAGCGACCGAGACGCTCTGTTACAGCGCCCAATACATGTTTACAGGGTCCACTAGCGGTCGTTCTAGGCGGCGATATATGGACGCTCATCTGCTCTAAGCGCTGCTATACAGAGGCTCATTTGCCGATACCTGACGTTAGTAGTGAATCAGTCTCTGGAGGCTGATTCATTACTAGCGGCAGGTATCTGGTTGCTATAGCATAGAGTGCCAGACGCTGTGTGATTAAAGTCTGTTTTAGAACACATATCCACCAGTAACAAAGCGAAAACACATGGAATGACACACAATTATTAGAGAGAAAAAAAAGAATTAAAAACAAAAAAACATGTTTAAAAAGAAGAAAAGGAACGTCCATTGAAATGTATGAGAGAGCGACAGGTAGCGACAAGTAATACCTGGCGCTCTGGAAGCTAGAGTGCCGGCGCTATACAATGAGCCACCTGTAATGATGAATCGGACGCTACATGCCGCTGTTACAGTCGCTCACCGGATTCGCTTTCATAAATGTGGTTTTGCGTAGAGCGCCCGGCGTTCACCAGACGCTGCCTGCCTCTACGAGGCGCTACCTGCCGCTAGACCTTGATGAATAAACCCCTAAGGCCCTTATTTAACAAGGGATAGCGCCAGGTAGCGAATGGTGAGCGAACGGTAATGACGCTCACCGCCACGAGAACGCCGGCTCCCCTCCGCAATCACACATTTATCAAGCCGATCCTGCTTAGCGACTGACAGAGCGCCAGATAGCGAATCATTCATCATTATTCCAGCCTCACCCCACAGCGCCAGCGAGCGACCTTGAACAGCGACAGGTATGACCTCTCGCTACCTGGCGCTCTCCAATGCATTTCAATGGAGCAATCTTTAAATATTCATAATTAATTTCTATTAATGTTTTTTTTTTTTTTTTTAAATGTCAAAAATTCTGTGACCAGTTCTGCAATGTTAGATATTTTTTTAAGGTAAAAAAAAAAAAAAAATTAAAAACATTTGTGCAGAATTGGTATTACAGGTCTGATATTAATGTATTCATATTACAAAATGTTGGTAAAAGCATGTTTTTTTTTTCCAAAAATATGGTTGTTTGGGGGTTAAAAAACTACTTTTAACCCATCGCCGCCAGCGCTCTGGGGTTTAAACAAGCATTTCACAGCGCGAGAATTTTTTGAGCGTGATTTGTTAATGAATATGCTATGAGCCGTTCGCTATGGCCATTCGCTGTCATGCGCTCCCATACAGCGCGGAACCTGTCAAACAGCGACTCCTAACCCCGTATTCAACATTACTGCACACCGACTGAGTCGCTGTCAACAGCCGAACAACGGCCAAGCACAGCGAATACTAACGGGCGCTGTGAAGATAACGCTACTGTCGCTCATCTGTCGCTACCTGGCGCTATTAATGAATCGGCCTCTAAGTCTTTACCATGGAAGTCATAAAAAAACAACATAGCCTATGCTTCCCATTTCTTGCATAAATATGATAACATTTCTCCATTATGCCAAAGACAGCCGTGCTCCTTCTATTATCAAGAGGATTGCATTGACACAAAGCATACATTTATAGTGTTACTCTTTTCTATCGGCTTATGCAAAAAAAATAAATCCATGGAGCAGTTCAGTTAATAATTATTATCATTAAATATTGAAAAAGTCACGGTAAACACCCCAGCACTGCGTATTTAATCTTTCGGACGTGTAACGATAAGGGCATCAAATGTAGATTAGTGTAAATGTTATCTGAAGAATAAACTCTTCAACGTTTAATTACCAAATAAAAAAATGCCACTTTTGGTTTTATTTCTTTTTTTTTTTTTGTACTCGTCTTTAAATATTCTGAAGGAGGAGGAAAAAAGTGGAAAATAAATGATGAATCTCAGCTCACGGTATGGGGTATCTAAAGATTACGCACGTCTCGTCTATCCGCAGTCACTGAAAATCACGACTTATTGGACTTTAGAGAAATTACAAATTATAACAGCAAAGACGGAAGAGTGAGCTTACAAGGATTACATTTTTTTTGCTTCGGGGAAAAAAAAAAAAGCTTCTGATTATGCAGAAAAGAATAAGAAGCTGTTTTGAATTACTTGTCTGCTAAAAAAAGTAGAAAAAAATGACAGGCGAAGTTATTCTTTCTTAAAGGGGATCTAGCGTGAAAACTCATTACAATACGTTCCAAATTGTTATGCAAGTTGGATTTAAGTGCTATATGGATGACATTTTTAATTTTTCAATTAAAGTCATGAGGGTCGATTCAGAGCCATTCACTTTCATTGTCTACCTTAGGGGTGATTCAAAAACCGGATGTAAATTTCACTTGGTGTTGAATTAGCCCCAAGGTAGACAATGAAAGTGAATGGCAGTTTTCTTTCCTATAAAAGGAGTGAGTTTTCTCACCTTGAGGTGGAAAATTAAATATTATAATTACTTTTAGTTAGTTTGGTCCCAGCCACCTGTATATGTCTCTACCACATTCCCGAGTGTGGAGAGGGGTTGTCACCTCTCCCCTCATAGGAATGACCATCACTTAAAGTGGCTTGAAACCCAGGGGGGATCGGCCCGGGAATCTATAAGATTACCGGACCGAGCAGATCCCTCCCCGCGGGGCATCCGAAATCGGGATGTCCCGCGGGGAGGAACCCCCCAGGAGGCCCACAAACCTTACCTCAGCCCCGTTCCATCGGCGCACGCGCGAGTCGCGGCCGCGTCTCGCGCTTCCCTCTATCAGGGTGCGCATCGGCCGTTTGTGAATGGCCGGCGCAGGCGCGCTCCCTGTTAGAGGGAAGCACGAGACGCGGCCTCCAGCGCTCAGAGCCGCTGAGCTGCTATGCGCGTCCTAGCGGCCTTGGACGCGCATACCACAGCGGCTCTGAGTGCTGTGATTGGCTGGAGCGGTCACGTGGGAGCGTGGTGAGGTGAGTGTTTCTGGGCTTTCGGGGGGGTTTCAGACAGCGGGGCGATCCCGATCGGGGTGCCCCACCGAAGTGGACCAAAACCCAGGATAGTCAAAATCCTGGGTTTCAGTCCACTTTAAGAACGTTATGTCTGCTTAAAACCTCCCCCAAACCTCACCGATCTGTTTCCCCCACCTTCTGGGTTTTACCTTTGGGCAGTATTTAATCACCTTACCGGGGGATCCATCTTCTGGGTCCCTCAGATTCCGAGCGACCTTCCAAAGGGCAGCTCCATCGTGCATCCCATCAGGCACTGCGCGCGACCCCCAATCTTGCGCCTGTGCGGTGACCATGGATGGGATGCAATGGGGCGCCCCAAAATCCTGACGTGAGAACTGCAACAGCAGACATAGGACATAAAAAGCAAAAACACACTGGAGTACAGTGGTGGACTGGGATGCCAGGATAACTGACTCTGGGGGCCTACCCCACACTTAGATGCAAATATTACTGCCTTACATTCAGGGCCCATGTATAGAAACATGTGCATTGCGGTGTGAATTGAAACCTGCAATGAAAGTCAATGGCACTTTTTACTACAGTAAAAAAGTGCCATTGACTTTCATTGTCTTCCTATCTAGTGGTTCAATAACAGTTACATTCTCTAGAATTTTTCTCATGAATTGAATTTTTTACTACCATGAGAGTTTTTTTCAACTCTTTGTGAATCAATTTTAAGCATTTGTGTCTAAATGCTTAAAGTGGACCAAAACCCAGGATAGTCAAAAGTTTTGACTATCCTGGGTTTTGGTCCTTTCCCCGCTGTGTAAAACCCCCCAGGACGCCCTAACGGACTCACCTCTTCCTGGTCACACGGCGCGTCTAAGAGCAGCGGCTCTGACAGCCGCATCCTCCGCCTCTGTCTAACAGGGAGCGTGCCCGCGCCGGCCTTTCACAAAAGCCTGGCGCGGGCATGCGCACTGCTAGAGAGAAGCGAAGGATGCGGCCGCCAGAGCCGCTGCTCTTAGACGCGCCATGCGACCAGGAAGAGGTGAGTTGTCTGCGGCGATCTGGGAGGGTTTCACACAGTGGGGCACCACGGATCGGGGTGCCCCCGGGGAAAGGACCAAAACCCAGGATAGTCAAAATCCTGGGTTTTGGTCCACTTTAAAAAAGACTCCCCGGGATGCATGTTGCAATCCACACCACAATACACACTGCCTTCACCAAATAATAAGCATGACATGTGGATTATTTTTTGGGGAAAATGTAGGACAAAGATTTTTCTTTGCCCTTTTTTGTGTGTTATCACTAAAAAGCTCACCGGGATGCAGGTTGCAATCCACACCACAATGCACATCGGCAAGTCACACTAGCTTCTCCAAATATTTACCATGACCCCCAATGTTCAGTTTTTGGTAATGAAGCCACTGGGACCGGGGGCCCAGTGGGGGATCTCCTGGACACCATGTGGGCCAGTTCAAGTTGCTGATATATACACAAATATAAAATAATAGAAAAAATATTCCAACTGTTATCAAAATGTTCAGTTTCGTCAATACGAATAAAATATAAAACTGATGTAGAAAAAATAGTTAATTTACAGAAAATGTGACCCAGCGCAGCTTTGTGTTGCTTTCCTACTTACACTCCGGCTGTGTTGCCACTTTAATTGGCTGCGAGCTTTCTCCGGGTCCCCATTCGCTGTACGCCACAATACGGAAGGAATACGTCTCTTCGGGTTTCAGGTTGCCCACTGTCAGCTGCAAGGACACTGGCTGGGATGTGTTGAGGGCTCGTTCCCTAGGGAAAGAAGCAAAAGGTTAGGATAGCTAGAAATGATCGCTGCTTCACTTGAGCCTTCAAAGCTTGATGATACTTACTCGAAACTAAAACGGTGAAAGTATTTTGGCTGGTAACAATTAATATTTATGGGGGAGAGAGTTTCCCTTGTTTCACCCCACCATCTTCCCCTCCTTAGCAGGGTGGGAGTACAGGTGGAGTGGGCTGGGAAAATTAATGGAGCTGGGTCCTTTTGTAGTAGCCTTGTACCTCTACTAGTTTTTGGATGTATATAATCATATATGTATATAATCATAGCCATAACATCATAACATCTTATAACGGTTATATAGATAATGTCTGAAGCTATATATCATCAATAAGCAAAATCTATTAAACAAACATCGATACAATTATCTGTTTGGGGCAGCTTGTAGCAAGTCGTTTTTGTTTGTAGCAAGTATTCCTCAGTTTTGTAGCAAGAGGTTTCTACCCATAATGTGGTGTAGACGCGTTTCGCAATTTACATGCTTCTTCAGTACACCAATCTTACTATAACATAAAAACATGATATCATTTCTATCCTTGTTTCAATGTACATTATCTCATTTTACAATGATTAATATTGTGAGTGCACTTACTTTTAGCTTTCGCTCAGGCTGCTTATGTAGTACTTAATTTGTGCGATCTTGTATAGAATCTATATAAATAAATACATTGAACATCTTGTATTTGGAGTTCCGATTTAATATATATTTTATATACTGGGATATAATTTAGATTGGACTTACTCGAAACTAAAACGGTGAAAGTATTTTGGCTGGTAAAAATTAATATTTATGGGGGAGAGAGTTTCCCTTGATTCACCCCACCGTCTTCCCCTCCTTAGCAGGGTGGGAGTACGGGTGGAGTGGACTGGGAAAATCAATGGAGCTGGGCCCTTTTGTAGTAGCCTTGTACCTCTACTAGTTTTTGGATGTATATAATCATATATGTATATAATCATAGCCATAACATCATAACATCTTATAACGGTTATATAGATAATGTCTGAAGCTATATATCATCAATAAGCTAAATTTATTAAACAAACATTGATACAATTATCTGTTTGGGGCAGCTTGTAGCAAGTAGTTTTTGTTTGTAGCAAGTATTCCTCAGTTATGTAGCAAGAGGTTTCTACCCATAATGTGGTGTAGACGCGTTTCGCAATTTACATGCTTCTTCAGTACACCAATCTTACTATAACATAAAAACATGATATCATTTCTATCCTTGTTTCAATGTTCATTATCTCATTTTACAATGATTAATATTGTGAGTGCACTTACTTTTAGCTTTCGCTCAGGTTGCTTATGTAGTACTTCATTTGTGCGATCTTGTATAGAGTCTATATAAATAAATACATTGAACATCTTGTATTTGGAGTTCCGATTTAATATATATTTTATATACTGGGATATAATTAAGATTGGACTAACGTTTAAGTAAGTAAGTGCACTCACAATATTAATCATTGTAAAATGAGATAATGAACATTGAAACAAGGATAGAAATGATATCATGTTTTTATGTTATAGTAAGATTGGTGTACTGAAGAAGCATGTAAATTGCGAAACGCGTCTACACCAGATTATGGGTAGAAACCCCTTGCTACAAAACTGAGGAATGCTACAAACAAAAACTGCTTGCTACAAGCTGCCCCGAACAGATAATTGTATCAATGTTTGTTTAATAAATTTTGCTTATTGATGATATATAGCTTCAGACATTATCTATATAACCGTTATAAGATGTTACGATGTTATGGCTATGATTATATACATCCAAAAACTAGTAGAGGTACAAGGCTACTACAAAAGGGCCCAGCTCCATTGATTTTCCCAGCCCACTCCACCCGTACTCCCACCCTGTTAAGGAGGGGAAGACGGTGGGGTGAAGCAAGGGAAACTCTCTCCCCCATAAATCTCAAAATAACAGGGTTCCTAAACGTTGTACCTAGAGGGTGCTAACACGAGAAAGAGGAGCAGCAGGTGGTCACCACCATCAAGTGAGGGTGCCTACCTGCCTGTCCCTTTTATCTTTCTCCCCCCCCCCCAAATTAATATTGTTTGAATATTTGAAGCAGCCCAAAGCGCTTGACATTTACACCGCTGGCGATTACCCCCACCCCCCAGGGCATTCTGATTTGGGCCAGAGGACCACTCCAAATTGCAGTGGAGTTGGGGCATAAGCTCCCATCTGCGGGAAGGGGATCCTAACACCTAACAGGTGTTTTCATTTTTTTTCTTGATTCTTTACCCAAACTGGGCTTAGTGGAATTATTTTAGACAGAGGTGTAGCTAGGGGGTGCAGCAGGTCAGGAGGGCGCCAATGGGGGGCCTGAGCACAGGAGGGGGGTGCCATTTTGAATTTTTGCCCCGGGTGCCAGAAAGCCTAGCTACATCTCTGCTTTAGATATGCCTTAACTAAAGGGCCATCTCAAATCGGCATTGACTTTACGCTCGTGATATAGATGACTGGCAGTCAGTGGTGGACTGGGGCCAAAAAATCCGCCCAGCACCTGGACTGCCCATGACCAGCCAGTGGCATCTCGGCTGATTCCTGGCCAGTCAACCAGGTTGCTCCTAGGCTCCGAGGGGATGGGGGGCTGGGATTGGAAAGGAGTGTTAGTAAAGGTAGCAGCCTAGACTGCCCCAAAGCAGTGTGGCCCACGGGGCATTTGCCCGGATCTTTCTATGGCCAGTCCGCTCCTGCTGACAGTAACACTGGCGAATACTTTCAGCTGCTGATAATTCTCAAGAAATATATTTTTGTTTCCGGCAACACTGAAAACATTGCCTCTGGGGTGTGATCTGTTCGCACTTCATTTGACTGCCTAACACGCCGTCAGCACCTGCTGCTTTGATGTATTTTAGATTTGTGAAGATTAAAACTTCCCTTAATGTATGTGAAAATTAAAAAAAAAAAACATTTAGCGGTCTGGAGTAACCGACCAATCAGGACCCGAATAAGAGAATAACACACTTAGAGCCTCTGTGCTAAATAAAGCGCAGCAGCCTGTTGCGTTATATTTTTATAAATGCCTTTAATGAAGCCTCTCGTTATTTTGCTTTGCATCTGTTAATTTCTGTTGATCCCACCTCCAGGTCTCCATGGCAAAGTCAGTTATTAAAGTCAGAACATGAGGTCCTCGATTCAATAAGAGTTGAAAAAAATTCTTACGGTAGTAAAAAATTCAATTCATGAGAAAAAAGCCTGAGAATGTCACTGTTACTGAATCACCAGATAAAAAGACAATGAAAGTCAAGGGCAGCGTTAACTACAGTGTAGAAAGGAGCAAACAGTTCTCTACTTTTCTTAGGAGTAAAAAAGTGCCATTGACTTTCACTGTTTTCCTAGCTGGTGATTCAGCAACAGTGACATTCTCAGGCTTTTTCTCATGAATTAAATTTTTTACTACCATGAGAAATTTTTTCAACTCTTATTGGTCTTGATTCACTAAGAGTTGAAAAAAATTCTCATGGTAGTAAAAAAATTAATTCATGAGAAAAAAGCCTGAGAATGTCGCTGTTACTGAATCACCAGACAATGAAAGTAAATGGCACTTTTTTACTCCTGGAAAAAGTATTGAACTTTGTACCCCTTTTTACCTGTAGTATAAAGTGCCATTGACGTTCATTGTCTTCCTATCTGGTGATTCAGTAACAGTGACATTCTCAGGCTTTTTTTATCATGAATTAAATTTTTACTACCATGAGAATTTTTTCAACCCTTTGTGAATCAAGGCCAATGAATCGAGGCCAAGGTGACAGGTGACACCACTTGCTGTTTTCTCTTGATGAGTTGCAGCAGACCCTAAATGCAGCAAAACTCTTCACTGCAACCTCCTCTGCTTAAAGCGGATTTCCAGCCAAAAATGATTCCTTTTTAACAATTGCCCCTGATTCAGGATGCCACTACAGTTAAACCGGACCCTTAAAACAGACCAACATCCAAAAATGACTTAAAGTGGACCAACACCCTCCCATGATCAGCCCGGGAATCTATAAGATTCCCGGACCGATCAGACCCCTGACTGCGGGGCACCCCGATCGGGGGTGCCCCGCTGTGTGAAACCCCCCAGAAACCCCTAAATCCCTACCTTATCCACGATCCAGCGGCACCCGCCACCGGCTCCCGCGCCCCTCTAGCAGGACGCGCACCCGCGCCAGCCGTTTGTGAATGGCCGGCGCGGGCGCGCGCCCTGTAAGAGCGACGCGCGGGAGGCGACGGCGGGCGCTCTCTCTTGTCCGTCGCTGCCTCCCGCTTGTCCGTCGCCGGGGATTGGCAGCAGCGGTCACGTGGGAGCGAGGAGAGGTGCGTTTTTCTGGATTTCTGGGGGGTTTCACACAGCAGGGCACCCCCGGTCGGGGTGCCCCGCCGAAGTGGACCAAAACCCAGGATAGTCAAAATCCTGGGTGTTGGTCCACTTTAAACCAGACCAAAACAACACAGTGCTCATATGCATCCCTCCCCGGGCAATTTAGATTGCTGCACATAAAATTCATTTACCATTTTCTAACTCCTACTGTGGTCAATTTTAAAAAACATAATGGTGGCTCATGCATCTGCAGGCCGCCTGCAAACAGGAAGTGCTGCTGGGTTTCCTGTTACTGTGCATTGTCAGTTATGTCAGGCAGCAGCATGGCTGAGATGCTGGGAGAGGAAGCTCCAAAATGGTCGCTACCACTACAAAAGTGAGGCAGTGTTTCAGCTTTGAGTGGATAGAGGAGCAAATGTAAGTGCTGACAATGATTCAGTATCATGCATGCAGATGGGGAGTTTCTTTTTCCAACTGTGCCAGGCTGTTGGTCCGGTTTAAGTTTTGGTTCTGGTGTCTTAAACCCCAGGTAATTCTCTGTCCCTGGGCTCTGTAAACTCCCCCCCTGTATACTTACCGATCCTGCGATCCAAAGGAGTGTGCACGGAAGCATTCCCAGCAACCCTCGGGCACACTCCCGGACCAGGTCTATCTGAATGGTTGGAGCAGACATGCACAACTGGGGGGGGGGGTGCCAGGAATGGCATTAATACAAAATAGTTCGCCAGGTAATGCAATCTATTCTGATTGGCTGGATGCCCGCACATGTGCCATTTAAAAATACTGGAAATCTATGGCGGATCACGCACAGGAGCATTCTAAATCAGGATGGCCAATTAAAGCAAACTAAAGCTCAAGTAAATAAAAAAAAAAAAGGTTTTTACATACCTGGGTTTTTGTCCGCATTACAAGGGTATCCCGATTTGGCAGATTTGATACCTCCTGGATCAACTGTTCATCCACCTCGATCCACACTCCCACGGTGCATGTGCGGGCTCTCATCCAATCAGAAAATATTGAGGTGCATATTACTACTTGCTTTTGCTCTTAATAAACTTGCTAGATGGTTTTTCACTTATTTTTTTGTAAATGAGAACAATTAAAGTGGACCAACACCCAGGGGGGATCGGCCCGGAAATCTATAAGATTCCCGGACCGATCAGATCCCTCCCCACGGGGCATCCGAAATCGGGATGTCCCGCGGGGAGGAACCCCCCAGGAGGCCCACAATCCTCACCTTACCGGCGATCCAACGGCGCATGCGCGAGACGCGGCCGCGTCTCTCGCTTCCCTCTAGCAGGGCGCGCTCCCGCGCCGGCCGTTTTGTGAATGGCCGGGGCAGGAGCGCTCCCTGTTAGAGGGAAGCGAGAGACGCAGCCAATGACAGCGCTCTGGTATGCGCGTCCAAGCGGCTTTGGACGCGCATACCAGAGCTGCTCTGAGCGCTGTCATTGGCCGGACGAGGTCACGTGGGAGCGGGGAGAGGTGAGTTTTTGCGGCGATCGGGGGGTTTCAGACAGCGGGGCACCCCCGATCGGGGTGCCCCACCTAAGTGGACCAACACCCAGGATAGTCAAAATCCTGGGTGTTGGTCCACTTTAAGTCCTGATGCCGCATCCCATGTGGGCCCGATGCCAGAAAGCGTTCCAGGCGTGCCTGACATGGATATAACTAGCAGGATTCTTTCATATTTACCTAATATCTACTGTGTCTTTGTGATCTAGTCATGTGGGCTGTTGTCTCTTGTAGATTTATATATTAGGGGTAACAAACCTGAAGCTTGTCCCATAGACATAGTTATTGAACCTCCAGCTTAAAGCGGCCCCACACTAATTTTCTTCATGATGGGTGTGGGGCCACATCTTGACAGTCTCAGGGGGCATCCAGATTGCTGGAGACCCCTACCGTGCATAGTCCCCTGCAAAGCCCATAAACCGTACCTGAACCTCTATCCTGGGCAAAATGAACCCCCGTGATTGGCTGTCAGCAAACAAATGCAGGCCACATTTAGCCAGAGGATGGAGGTTCAGGTAAGGATTGCGGGGGGTTTAAGGAGGCTCCAGCCTCTCACAATGCGGCCCCACACCCATTATGTTTATAATGGGTGTGGGTCCGATTTAACTGCTCCTTAAGCTCCCACAGCTGTTGAATACATTTGGATGTGGAACTGATAGCTAACTGCTACAACTGGTTATGTATTATCTTCAAAGGTGCATAAGGGGAAGCAAACCACAAGAAAGTATACTTACCTCTTCTCCCATGCAGCAGAAAAGGTCTGGCAAATGTTATATTCTTACTTATGCAAGAGAACGTGGTGTATATGCACAGAGGGGGTGTGCCAAAGCCACGACACGCCCCCTTCATTGTAGTCAATAGAGGGGGGTGTGGAAGCGCTACTGCGACTGAAGATGGGAAGCACAAGCCAGACATGGAAGCAATGCTGAGAGCCACCCGGGGCCTGAACAAGAAGCAATGCCTGAACAGGAAGCAATGCCGAGAGTCACCCGGGGCCTGAACAGGAAGCAATGCCTGAACAGGAAGCAATGCCTGAACAGGAAGCAATGCCGAGAGCCACCCGGGGCCTGAACAGGAAGCAATGCCTGAACAGGAAGAAATGCCGAGAGCCACCCGGGCCTGAACAGGAAGCAATGCCTGAACAGGAAGCAATGCCGAGAGCCACCCGGGGCCTGAACAAGAAGCAATGCTGAGAGCCACCCGGGGCCTGAACAGGAAGCAATACCTGAACAGGAAGCAATGCCTGAACAGAAAGCAATGCCTGAACAGGAAGCAATGCCTGAACAGGAAGCAATGCCGAGAGCCACCCGGGCCTGAACAGGAAGCAATGCCTGAACAGGAAGCAATGCCTGAACAGGAAGCAATGCCATGAGCCATCCAGGGCCTGAACAGGAAGCAATTCCGAGAGCCACCCGGGGCCTGAACAGGAAGCAATGCCTGAACAGGAAGCAATGCCGAGAGCCACCCGGGGCCTGAACAGGAAGCAATGCCGGGAGCCACCCGGGGCCTGAACAGCAAGCAATGCCTGAACAGGAAGCAATGCCGAGAGCCACCCGGGGCCTGAACAGGAAGCAATGCCTGAACAGCAAGCAATGCCTGAACAGGAAGCAATGGTGAGAGCCATCCGGTACCTGAACAGGAAGCAATGCCTGAACAGGAAGCAATGCCGAGAGCCACCCGGGGGCCTGAACAGGAAGCAATGCCTGAACAGGAAGCAATGCCGAGAGCCACCCGGGTCCTGAACAGGAAGCAATGCCTGAACAGCAAGCAATGCCTGGACAGGAAGCAATGGCAAGAGCCATCCGGTACCTGAACAGGAAGCAATGCCTGAACAGGAAGCAATGACGAGAGCCATCCGGGACCTGAACAGGAAGCAATGCCTGAACAGGAAGAAATGCCGAGAGCCACCCGGGGACTAAACAGGAAGCAATGCCTGAACAGGAAGCAATGCCGAGAGCCACGCGGGGTCTGAACAGGAAGCAATGCAGAGAGCCTCCCGAGGCCTGAACAGGAAGCAATGCTTGAACATGAAGCAATTCCAAGAGCCACCCGGGGCCTCAACAGGAAGCAATGCCTGAACAGGAAACAATGCTGAGAGACAATCATCTGTGGGGGAGGGGGGGGGGCAAAAGGTGAGTTATATATATTTAAGTAAAAAACCAAAAGGGTACTCACCTTTTGTCCCCCTGCAGATGATCGGTCTGACTTACCTGGTGGCTGGATCGCATCCATCGCACTACTGGTCAGGCCCCGGGTAGTTCTCGGTATTGCTTCCTGTTCAGGCCCCTGGAGGCTCTCTGCGTTTCGTCCTGTTCAGGCATTGCTTCCTGTTTAGGCCCCGAGTGGCTCTCAGCATTGCTTCCTGTTGAGGCATTGCTTCCTTTTCAGGCCTCGGGTGGCTCTTGGCATTGCTTCCTGTTCAAGCATTGATATGTATATATAGCATGTATATATACATCCAAATAAAACAATTACAGAATATAAATATCTAATGAATATGATCTTCATACATCGGGCAGCCATTTTTTTTCCCGGTAGCGGGTAGGCCTTACTCCATGTTTCACATCACGCCACATTTCCATACATATATATTTATATACGGAATTTCTAATCCGCTCCCTCGGCTGCTCCATTTACCCTCAAATAAGCATCCAGAAATAATAGCGGCTCTTTAGCATCCGCGCATATTTCCCCCGGATTAATTTAGTGACGGACATAAAAGGGTTGACCTGTAATTTTTCAAACTGACATCGGCTTAAGTCATGCAAACCCAAATACCGGACGGGCCAATCCCGCGCTGCGCCATTACCATAATTCTCATTGTCTGCACCATGAATAATTAATAACTTTGGCCTGCTTAACTGCTTATGTCAAGTGAAGTCCTATTAAATGATTATAGAAATGGCGTAACGCGCGGCGCAGAAATGTCAGCCGGGATTGGATGTGTGCGGCTTGACACCTGTTTACCTGACTGTGACATGATGCATTGTGGGGGAGGGGGGTGTTGGGAGGAAAAAACATGGAACATGTCTGTGCTTCCCTTTGTTCTAAATATCTTCTTAGGTTTGCTCTTTCCATGTGGTTTTCTTCTACCCTTTTCCTTTTATTTCTTTTACTGATGTGTAGGGAGGAGCGAACCCGGTAAACCAAACTGGCAAAACCAGGGTTGAATTTAACCCCGACCCAAAGTGGAAGCTCATCTCTATAAGTAAAGGTTATTAGTTAGGTGACAGGCAAGATCTGTGTGAGACGCCTCTGAGAGACAGGGAAGAGTAGTTGATTTACAACACTGTCCAACGCTGATTGTGAGAGGGAAAATAAGCATACTGCTATTATTTATGAGGTGAGGATATGCTTGTCAGTTTTAAACCATTGCCTGGACAGTTAGAGGCAGGGTGGTAAAGCCTAGGGGGATTTTCCATATTTTGGATAAAAGAAAAGGCAGAAGTACCACCCATTTAGTTTAGGCCTTGCAGAGGACTCCTGACCCTGGACACATGGCCAGCCTTTTGGGTGGGCTAGGTGTGCGGTCGCACGGGGTGTCACCCTAACCTCTTTGTAAGGATCTCTCAACCTGACTAGCAGGCCTCTCTTTTCCAAAATACCCCCATCTCTCTTTTTGCCCTTTTTGTTTATTCCCTTTAATCTTTTTCCTTCTTTATGATTCCCTTCCTTTCTCCTTCTTTCTCTTTTATTTCATGATCCCTCCATTTTCTCTCTCTTTCCATTTCCTACCCCCTGTCCTTTTTCATGTCATTTCCACATTCCCTCCATCTTTCTCCTGTAACCTTACCTCTGTATGCCTCTTCTT